>APFE030533751.1:113982-131730 GCA_000404065.3 Pinus taeda | reverse complement strand
GTAGCTAGAAACTAGGGTTTGTGGAAAAATGAGGATTTTGGGGGATCTGAGTGTTGGGAAGTGCTTGATAAGGTACATGAAGGATAGGGGAAGGTGTATGAACATCAGGAAAACAATTTTGCCGATGATTTGACCATCCGAGAGAAAATGGCTTCAAAACCCTAGGAGAGGGAAATGACCTTGCCTGGGCGCAACTGAAGCATGAACAAGACGTAAAATGACTCATTAGACACTGAAATGATAATGAAAACCCTATGAATGATGATAGACTCAGCTAAATGATGACATAGACTGCCATTTGGACAACTTTTGAAGGAGTGAAAGCAAACCCTAGACCTAATGCCTAGTGACCAAATTTTGCTTGAAGACTCACTGAAATGACAAAATTTGACCTTGACACTTCAAAATAACTTGTAAGAGCATGTTTGATCACTGGAGGAAGGCCGGAAAGACTGACACTAACAGGGCATATATACGGATTTGTTTGGTGGTCCTATGTCTTTTTTGTATGTTTTGTATCTATTTTTTAATGGACGAATACATAATATGTATATATGTGTAGAAGCTTGAAAGCTTTTTGCTTCAGTGTTATCCTTAAAATGATGAAATAATGTAGTAATTAAATAATTAAATTGATGAAATAATTTTAAAAAACAACTAAAAATTAATATTTCTTTCACTTTACAAGTTTAACATCAATCGAAAAAAGATTCACAACGTCAACCTAGATCCATCTTCACTCTGGATCTACCAAGCGCTGAGAGGGATCAAATCTCTTTTCACTTTAAAAGAGGTTTGCATCTTAAGAACTTTGATCTCTCTCAGCACTTGGTAGATTTGGAGTTAAGATGGATTTAGGCTGATGTACTCATAATATTTGGTTTTAATTCTATGGTTGAAAATTATTAGAATTTTAAGGTTTTTTGAACTGATGCTATTTGATCTTTAACATGTGGCTAAAAATTGTTGGACTTTGAAGGTTTTCTATTATCATAATTTTGGTTTTTAATGCCATGGCTAGAAAATGTTGGAATTTTAACTCTAAGAAAAAGGGTGATGCAAGATCACCACTTTTCAATTTTAAAGTGTTTCTTCATGTTTTTTGCGCAAAAACAAGAGTTTTTTGGGCTAGAGTTTAAGTTGGTAATATTGTTTTTAATAATAAAAATTTCCTGGATTTTAGTTTAAAATAATAATAATAATAATAATTGCAATATCTCAAATAATAATAACTTTCATTATAATGAAAATGATAGCATGAAGATAGAAGTCCTTTATATCTTTTAAGGTCTACATAGATAATAAATATTAGAGAGACAGTCCCCTAAGTGTTAGGAACTTACTAAGTTCAACTGAAAGATAACATTTTAAAATTGCAAATGTGTTACAAACCCATAGGAATTCAAAATTACACAGGCATAAATTGATGATATATAAGCTCATAATTTAGCAAGGTTCCTTGATTGGATTCTCAGATGTATCCCTTGAGAAACTCCTTAAGTAGAAATTATCCCACAAAATGTTTGAGGACTACCTTTGATGAGGCATCGACTATCGTATTCCACTCTATATACACATGAGTGTATGTGATTACTTGAAAGTGATTAGTAACCCCTTTTAAATACTTAGCTAGTGGAAGCAAAGAATTGTTATAATCAACATATTTGTCCTTATCTGTGATGGCGCACACCTGCTCCAATACACCCAGGTGTTGCGTCAAATTCAATGTGCATTTACCAATCCCTTGTCATTGTTGTTTTAGGTTAGTTAAGAGAAAAATACCACCACCATATCCCATAATTTCAATAACCCCCACTCTTACTTGAGAACCATTGCCAACTTTCCATGCCAAATAAGTGTTGGCTACAGGAAAATCCAATGTCAAGGCTTTCCATTGAATGATACATTATGAATGCTCTTTCAATCCCAATTTTTCCGATCTATAAGAGTCATAGGAGCTTATGGAAATTTCAATTAGTTATAATTATTTTAGAGATCAATTGATTAACTGTACATTTAAATTGTCAATCCGAGGTTTGTTTGGAACTTGTGAATTGTTGTGCACAATGTATGTTAGTCCAATATGTTATGTGTCCTGAAGTTGTAGTAATATGGTGGTTGTCATAGTACAAGATAATTATTCTTTCATAACTCTAACTAAGCACACCACACTTTACACGAAATAATGCACTCACATAGGAAAGTAAATTGAAACAAAAGTAAACACACTTGTAGAAAAGTAAACACGTCAACTGCTAAAAGTGAATTGCTCAAGTATAATGATATTCTTAGTTTATTGTAACAAAGATGCAATAACATGTGCCTATGATGACATGAATGACAAGCAAATAACCCAACAACAATATGCAAACATCACATAGCTCTCAATCAAAATTTGTTACTAAAAACAAAGTAAAAGTAAGCTACAGGTGAGTTGAAGCAATAGCCAGAATTTCCAAAAACACGCAAGTTTATTAGCCAGTCATTAACCCTAGAATAAATGCTTTAATTACATAACCTGGAGTTGTAGCGACAAGTAAGTGACTACAACATAGGAAATAATAGAATTGCAACAAAAGGAAACTAACAAAGTTGCAACAAAATAAGCTTAACAAAATTTCAATAATAAGAACTAATTGTAAATTAACGAAATTGTAAATATTAACTACCTACTAATGCTACCTAGTAGTAACAATCTAAGGAGGAGGGCTTACCTCCTTAGACGAGGTAGTATGAAATATTCAGTCACATGATCATCAAATTGACATTGAGTGATTGGAACAAAGGAGACTTTATATTACAACGAAGAGAGACAATACACAATAGCTAACAATAAATGTGTCCTTTCTTTCTCCTCCCCTTAGGCTTCAAAGGAAGAAAGGAATTTATACAAGATGCTTGCTATCAAAACTAAGTGAAAGGTTACACAACTAGCTTGAAAGAATCACGTGGCTCATCCTGTTACAACAGTCTATTCAAAAATTGGTATGAATTGAGCAAAATCTTACTCAAATTAGTTGGGTGTCATTGGAAACTGAGTTGTCCTTATTAATTGGTTTTCGACTTCCCTCCATCATGTTCCATCACGAGAAACTAGCATTGGGCATACATCTAGAGCATTGACCGACGACCTAATGTAGTCTGCGAGAGTTGCAACAACAAGAGTTGTTGCAATGCAAAGTCCAAGGAATTGGTGACTTGCAACAACTTCATTGGTCATGGGAAAATTACAACATTATCTTTTATAAGTGCCCACCCTGGAGTTGCAACAACACAGAGGAGTTGTAGCAATGGCATGGAGGAGAGTCGTAACACTTTCTTGTCTTGCTTCGAGGAGTAGCAGCACCCATGTGCCATCTAGTAGCACTTGTTGTGGGGTTTCAGTTGGTATCACAACAACACAAAGAAGTCACAACCACTCACTTTTCCTCTTGTATGACAGTGTTAATATGAAAGATGACAATTTCACAAAAAAATGCATAAGAATAAATGTAAAAGTGGCGAAAAATATATTATTCACACCTACACTAAAAGGAGGGTAATAATGGATGAAAAATGCATAAGGAATGGAAAATGCAAGAATGATATTAAAATGGTTACGTGCAGGTGTTGAAAATGTGCCAATTTGGATGCCCGTCATCTTCCCCAACAAACATCGTTGCATGTCCCTTATGTAACTAAAAAACGGTTAGAGTAAGAGAGAACAAGGCTCACATGGAGGTTGCTAAGGTTGAAATTTTCTTTTCCTACTTCATCTGGAAGGAAGTATCCTCCTCTTTCATGTATGGATTTCTAGCAGGAAACTTCCTTTTTCATGGCTATCTTGTATTCCTTCTTGTAGGGATTTTCCGAGAACCATATCATGGCATAATGGAAATTTAATCTGATCCAATTGTCCCCACATTCTCCCATGCACCTTACATATTTTTGCACTCTCTCCAAGGAAATTTTTAAATTTCCAGGATTGAATGGATATTTTTGCTTGATATCCCCCTAACATGTTTGTATGTTACTTTGCATCCTTCCTCAGTAGGTTCTCTGAGTATGTTGATTCGATCCATGCAATATGTAATGGCCTCCTGCTTATTCTTGAATGTAAATTCTGCCTCTGGAGGAGAAGAATTTCAACTGTTATGATTTTGGATAATTTTCTACAACTTTGTGAGCTATAACCCAGTCAACTTTGTTGGTTAAAAAGGAAAAAAAAACTTAGTTGAATATCCCACACAAAATGATTGGGGCTTCAGACTTTGTCAACTAATAATATGACATTGTGTTGATATAACTTACAAAGAAGGTTCTTTTCTTTGTGAGTGCACTATGAGTATGCTGCAGTGAAGGTAAGAGGATTGGTGATCTCAAAATATTTACTAGTCATGAGTGCATTTCTCTCTCTCTCTCTCTATATATATATATATATGTATATATGTATGTATATATGTATGTATATTGTTATGTATGTTTATATATATACATTACATAATACATACATTTTCAATACATTTATACATACTACATACTACATACATATATTAATATATTATATATATATATATATATATATATATATATATATATTATATATCTATATATCATATTATATAGAATGATTAGATATATTTATATTATATTGCAGAAACATGTTATAGTAAAGATATGGAGGTGTATGGATGAGGAAAACTTCCACCAGCATGCCCAATTGGATCTTTGGTTCTCTAATTTGTTGATTCTATGCTCTAGTTGGCCCACCTTCTTCCTTTCCTCTTCCTCTACTTCCCATCTCATCATATAAACCTTCTTTTTTTTTTTTTTATCTCGAGACACTTGTCCTTCAATTCTATAATGACCTTCTAGTGCTCCTTGAGGGCTATCACCTCCTCCTAATAGGAAGGCAACAAATGTTTCCATTTGTCCTCTTGTGCCTTTATCCACTTCTCAAGGTTATTGTCCTATATCCCTTTGTCTTCCTTTGTCCTGTTTTCAGTTTGGGTGATTTTATCAACAGTAGCACTTGTGGTTTTTATTGCCACAACCTTCTTTCATTTTTATTCATCTAGGGTTATTTCCTTTTTTTGTCTAGCGGGTTCCCTACAGCAAGAGAATTTGTTGCCTTGGAGAAGCATTCAAATCCCTTAAAGGATTTCCCTTGATTTGATTCTTTCTTCATTATTTCAATCATGATTTTCATTTCCTTGTTTTTCATTGAGTGGTTTATTTTGTTGAATGAGTGAAACATACAAATGTAAAGAGGGCAAATGTCTTACCTCTTTGCACTTCCTATGAGTAGTAGTGATTGTTTCTTTAGGGTAAAAAACATAAGTCTCCATAGGAGTGGCAATAGATGTGCCCATGGGAGTAGCAACAGTTGTATCCTAAAGAATAGCTCCTCATCTTTAGAATATACCTCAAATAGAGTAGCAATTCCTTCTCCAAGAGTGCCCATAAATAGTTATTTTGGAGTAGCAAGGTCATTTCTTCCCAATTCCTGAAACCCTAGGTCACCTTCCCATGTTGGTTCCCATGCATCAAAATGGGTGGCATCATCATGTTTATCTGTGATTTCTTCTACCCCTGCTAGTTCTTGTAGAGTAGCAGGGGTTTGAGTAGCGACAATAGTGTACCTAGTTCTTCTTTTCTCTAGAACTTAGGGCGGTTTTTCCAATACCCTCTCGTCCTTTTGGTAGTTGGCTTACTGTTGATTATCTCTATATCAAGGTTGCTTTATTTTTGTGGAATGGCAATACTTGGCCCTTCTTCCTTGTTAGGTATTGGCAGGTATTCAGTGGTTCGAGGATTCATTGCAATGTAATATACTTCTACAGGTTCAACATCATCACTTCAAGGTGGAGTTGAAACAATAATGTGTTCATTCGGCAAATTTTCAGCTGTTGGAACTATAACAACCTCTGCCCACATTCTTCCTTCCCTATTCAAGGCCCATTCCATAAGAAACTTAATAAGGCCATGATGTGAATTGACAACTCAAGACATGTTCACCTTGTGTGCATGGGCCTCCATGTTCTAGAGGGTCCTGAGCAAGGAATATGCCAGATTAACAGTGTAGTCATTCCTGAGGTGGTTGAGAAGGCTAATGTGTTGAAGGTACATGAGTCCATAATGTCCATCGCATGTTGTATAGCTCTATATGAGTGTCTATGTATCCCCAAGGGTGTGGCAAGGATCGACTGTCAAAACTTGTTCCTTTATTTACTAAATTCTCTCCAGAATCCAATAATTGTTGGAGGATTTTGGGCTTGGATGTATGCTTGCAATACCATTGTTCCTCATCCTGTGAAAGTCATGTCACTTCGACCAAAATATCCTTTATTACTTCTACAACTATTCCACCAACCATAAACCTCTTGGCCATTAATTTCAGGGTGAATTATAGTTCTACTTCATCATTATATCCTTTCAACCTATGCACATACTCCATCCATCCTACCTTCTAAAAAATAGCTCGAACATGGTTGTAAGCCTCTAGAATCTTTTTTTATCTAGTTTGTGGCAGATAATTGAGCCTCCTATGGTGCCTGCAAATCTCCTCCTTTGATCATCTTTGTTACAAAATAAAAATGGCAACATTGACAGTTTCCAGGGCATACTTTCCAAATTTGTTGTGGAGTGTCAAATTTAATAGTTTTCGGTGGATGGTTTATGTAATTGGGAGTATGATCCAAGACAATGGTGGCAATAGGCAATGATAAACAAGTACTCTTGATACTTAAGACCTATTCATTATGCAAAATATTGGAAAACATACATGCCATATCTTACCAT
Organism: Pinus taeda; assembly: GCA_000404065.3. Taxonomy (NCBI): domain Eukaryota; kingdom Viridiplantae; phylum Streptophyta; class Pinopsida; order Pinales; family Pinaceae; genus Pinus; species Pinus taeda. The sequence continues at coordinate 124,950 of APFE030533751.1, read as the reverse complement.
GGTGGATTTACCTTCGTCCAAAGGTTGAGTTGGCAGTTGGTCCCCTAAATCACGCATTCTCGTCAAAGTTGTAGTAATAGGAATCAAAACATCAAAAATTGCAGCAAGAGGAGTTGTAGCAATAGAAGCATGAGTTGTGGTTGGAGGAGTTCCAGGAATGGGAATTACAACAACAAAAGTTGTACCAATGAAAGTTGCAATAAGAGGAGTTGAAACAATGGGAATTGCAAAAACATGAACTACATCAAGAGGAGTTGCAACAATAGGCTTTGCAACAACAAGAATTGCAACAATGGGAGTTGCAAGAACAAGAATTGCAAAACAATTGATCAACAACAACGCTTTTCCCTACATATTTGACAATCATTCTTACATAACCAGTGAAAAACTGTGAAGCACCCTTTTATTTTATTTTTGTTTTTCGTTTTTTGCATGTCATGTGCCAACCATAACAAGTTTTTACATGGTGTGATCCATGTATGCCCCTTGGAATTTTAATATATGGGATTTTTTATTTATTTATTGTTGGGATAAAACTAGCAAGAATATTTTTTTTTTACCCCAATCCCAAATCGCTATTGGGCTATCTACTTGTGATTTTCCATAGGAAGGCTTCCTTAGATATGGGTCGATGATATAAGCAAAGCCTTTGTCCATTGGTCATCTGGGAGTTTTGTCCTCATCTGTAGTTTGAATTTTGATGGATCCATTGTCATGGACAATATCAATCTCATAAGGTTTGAGCCATCTAAGACAAAACTTCCCTCTAGAGTCTTTAAACCTGGAGTCAAATAACAAAGCCCATTCCTTAGCCTTTAACTTCTTCTTCTTGATGAATTTGACATGCCATTGTGCCCTTTAATTATGTATTATTGTTATTTTGTGCAAGGCATCCTCATGAAGTCCATCCAACTCATTAATATAGAGGAGTCTCTATTTCTAAGCTTATGTTAGGTTGAGTTCAAGTTGGACAATTGTTCTGAGTGTCTCGATCTCTATCTCAGACAGTAATAATACTCTCTTTATGTACACTATCTATTAAGAAGTGCAAACAATAACATTTCTCCATGCTTCCTGATAGGCTCATAAAGCCTAAGGAAATTTTTTAGCCCAATCCTTGAGATGTAATTGAATGGTTTTTGTGATGATGTAACTGAATAGTTTTAACGTTAATTTGGCGAGGGATGGTGTGGAAACCTACCTACATCTAGGTATTTAGCTACATCCAAGGTGATCATCTTGAAAAGAATCTTCTATAGGGGCTCATTTTCATTACATGTAAGTCTACAGCGAAAATCAACCACAACATTATCTCTTCCTAGTTTGTTTAGAATGGTGATATCATATTCTTGTAATAGAAATAACCATCTAGTAACTCCGCCATTGGTCATTGGTTTATTCATTAAATACTTAATAACAACATGTTTAGTATGTAATACAACTAGATAACCTATAATATAATGTCAAAATTGATTGATTGCATATCTAACTGCAAGGAACTATTTTCACTACATCCATGGGAAAATCCAGGCAGATCAACCCGAAGGGATCTACCTGTCGGCCAAACAAGCAAGGCCTAACCCCAAGGATATCGAGGAGATTTGACACCGTGACCTCCAAACTGGCAAGGTATTTAGCAATGGGAACTCGACTAGCTGAGCTAACCTTTGGGGCTATAAGGAACTCTTTTCGATTACTATATAGTTGATCTTCGTTGGCAAGAGATTCTTATTGACATAGTAGACCCCATATGGATTTCCTTCTTTGAGTTGTCCTAATATGGCTCATATGGTGTAATATGAGGCATTCGTGGAAATATGGAACAAGAGGGACTAATTAGGTCCTCTTAAAACCAAATCCTTCACCACTTTCGACTTCAACTCCTCAAAAGCGTGATGGAATTTTTTTGTTCATATAAACTTAGAATTTTTAGTTAGTAAAGTAAAATGGATGAGAAATTTGTGAAAAAATTTAAATGAAATGTTGATAATAACCAGCATGTCCAAGGAAATGTGTGCCTCTTTTTGTGAATGGGGAGTGTGAAAGATTAATATTACCTTAATCTTTGGTGGATCCACTTGAATACCTTTTGTTGAGATACAATGACCTAACACAATGACATCAGTTAACATCATTTGACATTTTAAATTACTAAGGGCCACATTAGATTCCTTACACCTAATTAATGTTTTCTCCAAATTAGCTAGCTAATGCCTCATCAAACTCATCACCATAAGTCATGAAATCGTCCATACATATTTCCACATAGTCATGTATCACATCAAGGAATATACCAATTACAACTTGTTGAAAGGTGGCAAGGACATTACACAATCTGAATGGTAAGTCTCGATGCACAAATATCCCCCATGGATAAGTAAATGTGGTCTTGTCTTGGTCTTTAGGTACAATTTGCATACGGTTATAACCACTAATCCCATCAAGAAAAAAAAAAAACTTTCTTACTAAGGTGTCCAAAACCTAGTCGATGAAAGGAAGTGGGAAATCGTCTTCGTGGGTTGCTTTATTAAGTTGTCAATAATCTACGCAAATTCTCCATTTTCCATTTTTCTTGGGTACAATTACAAGAAGAGAGACCCAATGGCTATTAGAAATTGGGCAGAAGCCAAATGACTATCAGAAATTGGGCAAAAGCCCAATGACTATAAAAAACTAAGCAGATATAATTCGTTGCAAACAATTTTTGTAGTTCCTCCTTTACTATGTATCTTAGTGCTAGATTCATTTGGCACCGAGGTTAGCGTATGGGCCCAGAACATTCCTATGTCTCTTAGTCCCAAGTAAAGGCACCAATGTGCTTTTGTAGCACCTTGATCAATCGCTCCTCTTGTTTTTCATTCAATCCTCAGTTGATGTTCAAGGTTCAGGCAGGGCCAATTTCTATGGTTTCCATAGTGGAATATTGATATTTTTTTACTGAAAGCTCATTCTTTGTAGTTGAAGTGCTTGTTGAGGTAAAAGAAGCCTGGATCTTGGGTGAAAAATATGGTCAAAAGTGTGTGCATGATTTGAGGAAGAAGAGGAAGCTATGAAATCATTGATTTCATCATCCTTTGTTTTGTCATGAATTGATCTGGATTTAAATAGGAATGCAACAAATTACATATATAACCATAAATACAAACATGTAGTAGAAATAACACTTCATTTCGTTAATATCCAATACTGAAATATGCTTACAAACAAAATGGAAATAAGACTATCTAGGGCGATGGTAGCTTATCTCTTAGAAAAGATGTGGCGGCTACATGCCTCTGAACTACCTTACAATGAAGCTCAAGGGCCACTTTATTATTGGAAAATAAGATCAAACCCTAAACAACCAAAACCCTAACCTGAGGAGATGTAACACCAAGATTTTATGGGCCCTTTTGGGGTTAGTTGGACAACCAACTTCCCGGTGTCACAACTTGGTCATATTATCTCTGTTTGACACACATGGTACCCTGTTGGAAAGATCTCTCCAAGGATGACAGAAAATAAGTTTTTGCGAAATAGTAGATGGCGGTAGATTGCAAAAAAAACGTCGTTTAGGGCCTCAAAATGGCTCAGGAATTTTAGGACCCGAAAAACTACTAAAAATAGTAAATTGTGCTACAATTAAGGAAACTGAAAAACTAAAAGAAACAATGGTGGGGGTCCAAGTGCAATTGGTAGGTGGCCACCAATATCCACCTGGATCATTCCCCCCCGCCCCCTTAGGAAGCAATAGTCCCCATTGCATTGAGTTCCTCTATGAGATGAGGAAACTTCTGCTAAACTTGGTCCTTGGTGAGCCACTTGCCCTAGTGAAGGAGTTGGCTTGCTTTGACAACTCGATATAGTTGAATCTTCTGTTGGTGAGTGTACTTGATCTGCGTGTCCATGATCCAATCAGTTGTGGCTTATTCCATGCAATCTTGATTTAATTATGTAGGTGTGAGTTGTTCTGCAATGTCCGATGTTTCTAGCAATGGTGGGAAGTATGGTCGAAGGCGATCCACATTGAAAATTGGGTGCAAGTCAAGGAATGAGGGAATGTTGAGCTCAAATGCATTGTCTCCCACAACATTGGTAATGGTGTAGGGACCATATCGGAGTGGTATGAGTTTCTGATAGGCTCCGATAAGGCGTTCCTTTTTCAAATACAACCAGACTTTATCGCCCACCTGAAACTTGTGTGGCACCCGATGTTGATCATGTCGCTGCTTGCACTTGGTATTTGATTTCTCTATAATGTTGTGGACCTGCTGGTGGATATGTTGGATGTGCTCAATGAAGTTGTTTTCCTTATCGATTTCAGAATAGACATGAGCCGAATCTGCCTGAGTAGCTGCGAATGGCATGGCCACATCAATGGGACATAGTGGCTAGAATCCAAAGCCCACCTGAAAAGGGTTGTGGACAGTCTAGATGTGCAAAGACCAGTTATAGCTGTGCTAGACTCATCCCATGTATGTGGATGCTTTGAGTTGTACATGCGTAGAATGTGTATGATCATCCTGTTGACTACCTCTACCTGGCCATTAGTTTGGGGATGGAAAGTTGTGGACTTAGTGAGCTTGGTGTCCAGCATTGACCAGAGACTAGACCAAAATGTACTAAGGAACCTGTTGTCCCGATCTGAGATGATAGACTATGGGATCGCAAAGTGTACCCACACTCATTCAAAGAAGAGTTTAGCAGTGGCTTCCGCTGTGATATTCTTCTTGCAGGCAGCCATAATGGCCATCTACGAGAGTCTGTCGACGACCACAAAAACATAGTCATTGCCATTCTTAGTAGAAGGAAGGCCCGACATGTAATCCATGGAAGTGGATTCCCGAGGTCGACCAGGGGTAGGCAGCAAAGTATAGAGGCCTTGCTTCTTGATGATCGGTTTGACAATGGAGCAGGTAGTGCAGGATCTAATGTACTTCCCAACATCTTGTCGAAGATTCGGCCAATAGATATACTTCTACAGTACTACCACCATTTTCTCGACCCCGAAATGCCCAAGGACCTGACTTTAGTGTGCTTCCCAAATCATCTTGGCATGCTCTCTTAAAGGAACACAAAGGTGTCCCAGGTGGCATAATAGGGCATCCTGGAGGTGAAAGTCTAGAACTTGTTGACCCTCTAAGAGCATCTGGTATGTGTGTTCGAATTCTAGGTCACTCTTGTAGAGAAGTGGCCAATCAAAAGTCTCGTGCCCACAAGAGTTGAGCACGGTAGTTAACGCCATGATCGGTGGTTGGCTGAGGCAATCTGCAACATTATTGGTGCTACCCTTCTTATACTTGATATTCAAATGGAACTATTGTAGGTATGTGGACCACTTCTGATGGCAATCATTCTGCAACTTCCCTTGCATATGTATGAACTGCAAGGGCCAGTGGTTTGTGTGGATGACCGTTTCCTTCCCCAAAATGTAATGTTTCCATTGTTGGTAGGCCTGCACAATGGAATACATCTCTTTGTCATAAGTGGTATACTTCCGGACTGTGTCTAAAAGTGTCTCACTGTGATATGCTATTGGATGCCCCTATAGAGTGAGGACTGCTCCAATAGCATAGTCAGAGGCATTTGTCTCGACCTCAAATCGTTGTTGCAAGTATGGTAATGTGAGCACTAGTGAATAGCTGAGGCATTGTTTCAACTCTGTGAATGCCTTCTGTTGAGATTCAAACCAAAATAATTTTGCATTCACTCCTCCTTTGGTGACTTGACTCAAGGGCCAAGTGATATGAGAGAATCCCATCGCGAACTTGCGGTAGAAATTGGCAAGACCCAAAAAGTTGTGGAGCTTTGTTAGAGTGGTTGGAGTTGGCCAATCCCAAATGACTTGGATCTTGGCTAGATCCACATGCAACCCCCCATTCATCAATAATGTATCCCATATACCGAACCTGGGTCATGCCAAAAGCGCATTTCTCCAAATTGGCACATAGCTTGTGTTGCCGCAGTGTTTGGAGAACCTATTGGATGTGGTGGAGGTGCTATTCCCAACTCTGGTTGAAGATCAGGATGTCATCCAAGTATACCACTACAAATGAGCTGGTGAATGGCCGCAAGATGTCATCCATCAGCCTCATGAAGGTTGCAGGAGCATTCATCAATGCGAAAGGCATAACCAACCATTCGAAAAGGCCCTCCTTGGCTTTGAAGGTAGTCTTCCACACATCAGAGGGTTTGATTGGTACTTGGTGATATCCTGATTTCAAGTCGATCTTGCTAAAATATTTTGCCCCCTTTAGTTGGTCCAGAAGGTCATCAATTTGTGGCATCGACTACCTATTCTGGACAATGATCTTGTTTAGTGTCTGATAGTCAATACAGAGTCTCCAAGTCCCATCCTTCTTTTGTACCAACACGATATGGCTCCCACAGGGCGATGAACTCAAACAGATGTGACCTTTCTGCAGCAGCTCTTGAATCTGCCTCTTGATTTCGTCGTTCTCCAGAATGGAGCATCAATAGATTGGTTCATTGGGTAGCGGCGCACTTGGGGTCAGATCGATGGAGTGCTTGACCTAATAGTGCAGAGGCACCCCTGCGGGGGAGGTGAAGATGTCCTCATACTCCTCCACGAACTTGTCCATTTGTTTTTGTCGTGCAGAGGAGCCCTGTCTGGAGGTCGTGGCCACCATCTTCTTCTTTCCCTGTGGGCGTATTATCAGGAAAACAAATTTCCCGATTTTGGAAATGAGGTTACTGCATTGTTTTAAAGTAACTAAAGAGATGGTGGTAGGCGGTGCTACCTCCGGTATCCTGTACAACTTATTTCCCAAAGTAACAATAACAACACGAGGCCTTGACTCATACACACCATGTCGCTTCCATAAGTATGGTTGGCCTAATAATACATCAAAAACTTCAAGGGGAGCAACATCACATAATACCTCATCCGTGAAGGGCTTGATGTTGTATGGAAGGTGACACTACTGGCTCATGCAAAGGTCTTGTCCTTGGTGAAGCCACCCGATGGTGTACGGTTGTGGATGTACTATGGTCAGTAAGCCTAGCTGCTTCATGACCTCTACTGAAATGAGGTTCTTTTGGCTCTTACTATTGACAATGAATTGTAGCTGGGAACCCTTTACGTACATCTGGGAGTGGAAGAGGCGGTCCTCCTCCTCTGGATCTTCGAATTCCTCCTTCTGGATCTTCATGGTGGCAACGGTGGTGTTGGGCTCCATAATGATAATCTGCTTCTCTTTTTCATTCCCCTTGTTGGTTCTGACTCAGAGTTGGAACATGCATATGATTCTGAAGCCTTTATCGACCACTAGTGACTGCTTAGCCCGACACTCACTTGTGTTGTGAGTGGAGCTCTTATGGAACTCACACCACTTTCTCATGTCTTCTTCGGCTTCGCAACATTGTTCTTTGCTTATGGCTTTAGCGGGTTGTCCTGGTCCACCCTGCCTTGGCTTTGTCCTTTGTTCTACGGTTTGGGGGCACCTTTCCCTTGCTTCAGATTCGCATATCCAAAGTCTCGCTTCTTCTGTTTAAACTCTTGCTTGATCTTGGTAGCATATCGATATATAGTGCCGAGCAAGGAGATGTCCAGGAATTCCATCTCATCCTAGATGTACCTGTGCAAGCAGCCACGGTACTCGAGAAAAAAATGATTCTCAGAATACTTGATACCCAACTTTGTGCAAAGGGTATGAAAAACATTGGTAAACTCTGGCACATCTTGGTCCCTTCCCTGTCGCTGTGTTGTCCACTTTATGTATTTATCCTCATAGCTCCCGACAGGGTAGTACTACTCCTTGATGGCATCCTGGAACGAGTTCCAAGTGGGTGCGACTGAAAATAGTGAGTTCGTACTTTCATCCTTCTGCTCATAGTAGGTTTCCCACCAGTCCTTAACACGGGGGGCTGCTTTGAGAAGTGCACAAGTGATCTTTTCCTGGCTGGAAAAATCATGAACGAAAAAATATCCTTCTAGCAAATTTAACCATTTATCTACAACGTCTGCATCTATCTGACCTTAAAATATGGGAATGTCAAAGTTAACTTGTACCTTAAAGGGTGTGGTGCTTCCAAAGTAGCTGTCGAAAGTATATGCGTCACCCTTGGGTAGTCGTTGAAGGATCTGGGCAAAGTTGTCCATCATCACGTTCCTTTGTCGCTCAAGGGCTTCTTCAAGCAAGATTTTGATAGGATCTCCTACCCCCTCATCTTTCTTTTCATCCGCCATGGGAGGCCATCGGGATTTACGAGGCTGGTCTTGCAAAGGTTCGACAAGTTCAAGCCCTAACTCCTTACATCTCGACCTCATTGAGAACATGAAAAGAAAAACAGAGAAAGAGCAAACCGCTCTTATACCAATGATCCAGATTTAAATAGGAACGCAACAAATTACAGATATAACCATAAATACAAAGATGTAGTAGAATTAACACTTCATTTCGTAAAATCAAATATTGAAATATGCTTACAAATAGAATGGAAATAAGATTATCTTGAGCGATGGTAGCTTATCTCTGAGAAGAGATGTGGTGGCTACATGCCTCTAAACTGCATTACAATGAGGCACAAGGGCCTTTTTATTATTGGACAATAATATCAAACCCTAAAAAACCAAAACCCTAACCCGAGGAGATGTAACAACAAGAGTTTATGGGCTCCGTTGGGGTTAGTTGGATAGCCAACTTCCTGGGGTCGCGACTTGGTCATATTATCTCTATTTGATGAGCGTGATACCCCGTCGGAAAAATCTCTCTAAGGAATATGACAGAAAATATGAATTTAGATAGAAAATCGCTAGCAACAAATTGCCAAAAAAACATTGTTTAGGGCCTCAAAACAGCTCCGGAAGTTTAGGACCTGAAAAAACTGCTAAAAATAGTAAACTATGCTATAATTAAGGAAACTGAAAAACTGAAAGAAACAAAGGTGGGGGTCCAAGTGGAATTGGCGGGTGGCCACCAATATCCACCTAGATCATCACTAACTAAGTAGTTGTCTATAGAGAGGACTTGATGAACTTCTCCCTCTTCATAACTATCCATATCTTTAGTTCAAATAGGTATTTCCTAATCTATGTTGAGCTTGTTGGGAGGATAAAGGGTCAACTATTTGTAGAGGTCCCATCTGACATGGTCATGTTACTTGACCTATAGCCAATGAAAGCATCGACAATGGCCAACCAAGGTATGCCCAAAATCAAAGGATGCCCACACAAAGAATTTTTGGCTTATATAATCATGAAATATACAAGGTATTCCCATGAATTGACTAAAACTAATACATTCTCTTATATCCCTTCTAGTTTAATGGTGGGTCTATTAGCAAGTTGCAACACAATGGGGTATTTTCATATTGAAGAATATAACTAGGTTTGGTCTTCACAATTGTATTTGAGTCATTATGTAATGTACTTGTCAAAAGAATACAAAAAATATTTTATTATTATTGTATCAATGACTTATTAAAGCATGGGTTTCATTCTTGTGTCATCATTATATTAGTCAAATTCCCCATTGTGGACTCCTAGGTTTAATATTAATTCAATAGAGTCATTGTACAATTAAAGAGACCCTTCTTGGGCTTTGGAATCATGTAAAAAGGTTTATTATTGTGTAAAATATGATTTATTTAACCTCCACAGCAAGTCAGCCTAATGGAGATCAAGTCGACCTAAAGGACACCTATTTGACCTCCCCTGGAGCCTATAAAAGGAAGGAGATAAAATTTATTTGGAGGATCGCATCTCAAGATAGTTCAATATCTCTAGAAGCTAGAAAAATTGTGAAGTGGATTAAGGAAGCCAAAAAAAGAGTGTGAGTTAGATCTAGGTCAAAGAGAAGGAAGAAATCGAAGTTTTGGTGCTACTCTCTCTCTCTATTTCATGCCCTAGTTTGGGAGATCGAAGTCTTCCAAGTGTTGTTATAGCCAGTTGTTGGCTGATGTCGTAATTTGCTGCATAGTCAAAGTTGCTAGGGTCGAATTGTTGTTGCAAAAGGGTCGAAGATCTAGAAGGGTTGACTTGGTGTGGAGGGAAGGTTTGGTCTATGTCTAGGTTGAAGAGTCTCGAAGAAAACTTGATATGCCCCTATAATACTAGTGATTACCCCATTATTATTATAGTTGTGTCCTTTATTAATATTGTTGTGCCCCTATTGTCCCCATATTTTTATTATTGTGCCCCATAGAATCCCTCTATTGTTATTTTTGTGGCTTTATATTATTATTGTTAGGTCAGCTGGGTTATATTGTGACTCCTCTTATATATAGAAAGGAGGTTTTTTCATTTGAATCATCCAAGAATTGTTCATTTATGTATTGTAAAGGAGGTTGCCCCCTTGAAGAGGCTGAATTCTAAGGCATTTATCTATCTTTTCTATCTTTTTCTTGAGCTAGTTTCATAACATTTGATATCAGAGCTTTGGATTCTAGGGTTTCACTGCTCCAAATAGGTCATCGTGGCATTTTCACTATAACTTTTTCTTTTTGCGATGTTTCAAAAGCTAAAAAAAAAACCCATTTCAGAAGAAATCGTGCTGAACCTCGGGTCCAAATTTCAGAACTTTTTGTGCTATATTTGCGGAGATATGATCTGAGGAAGTTGGTCTTTTTGCAGACTCCTGAATTGCATTCCAAACAGGTGACCTGGGGAAAATCGTCATAACTTTCTCTCTGAGCATCAGATTGAAATTTTGTAAGGTGTAGAAAGAGGATGGACTGTAGTCTCTTATATATATTTTTCAGAGCCAAAGGTCGAAACAGTGACTCGTGGCACGTCGTACAAGTTCGCTCTATTGAACTAGTCTATAATCAGGTCACTGTGGGAGATTTCGCATAACTCTTTCTTGGAGAATCCAATTTGGATCAGACTTGTGGCATTGGAAAGAGGACACAAAGGGCTACTACAGATCACAATTTCAGAACTGGATGGTCCGAAATCACAGAGATACATCATATTCAATATCAAGCTCCTACAAAGTGAAAAAAAATGTGTAGTTTTTTTTTTTTTTT
>APFE030533751.1:79382-107037 GCA_000404065.3 Pinus taeda | reverse complement strand
AATGCTAGAGGCTGGTATAATTCAACCGAGTCAAAGTTCTTTCTCTGCTCCAGTAGTGTTGGTGCACAAGAAGGATGGATCATGGCGCACGTGTCCAGATTATAGGGAGCTCAACAAGCTCACTATTAAAGATAAGTTTCCCATTCCTGTCATTGATGAATTACTGGATGAATTGCATGGATCAATTGACTTCACCAAGTTGGATCTTCGTTCAGGGTATCATCAAATCAGAATGAAGATTGAAGACATTCCGAAAACAACATTTAGAACTCATGAGGGTCATTATGAATTTTTGGTCATGCCTTTTTGGCCTTACCAATGCACCTTCAACATTTCAAGGTTTGATGAATTCCATTTTCAAACCATTCCTTAGAAAATTTGTGTTAGTATTTTTTGATGATATACTAATCTACAGCAAGTCTTGCAAGGATCATGTTGAACATGTTGACAAGGTGCTACAACTATTAGAGGAGAAACAATTATATGCAAAAATATCCAAATGTTTCTTTAGAGTACAAGAGGTGGAATATCTAGGTCATATTGTATCTCATGAAGGAGTTAAGGTAGACCCTAGCAAAATTAAAGCCATTAAGGAATGCAAAATCGCCACATCCATAAGGCATCTGCAAGGATTTCTCAGGTTGACAGGGTATTATCACAGGTTTGTTAAGAATTATGGGAGAATAATAGCACCTCTAACAACATTATTTAAGAAAGATGCATTTTCATGGACTCTAGAAGCAACAAAGGCCTTTGAACATCTTAAAGAGGCAATGTGCCAAGCACCGGTCTTAGCTACACCGGACTTCACAAAACCTTTATTGTGGAATGTGATGCTTCAGGAAATGGAATTGGTGTTGTTTTAATGCAAGATGAAAGACCCATTGCTTTTGAAAGTCGTCCAATCAAGGGAAAGTTTTTACACAAAGCTGTTTATGAGAAGGAAATGTTGGCAATACTCCATGCACTTAAGAAATGGCGACCCTACCTAATGGGAAGACACTTCAAGGTAAAAATGGATCATGATAGCCTTAAATACTTTTTAGAACAACGATTATCCTCTGAAGAGCAACAAAAGTGGGTCACAAAGATGTTGGGTTGTGACTTTGAAATCATCTACAAAAAAGGGAAGCAAAATGTGGTTGCAGATGCACTCTCAAGAAAGGATGGGGATGTGGAAGCGTTGTTGTGCGCCATTTCTATTATCGAACCAGATTGGATAAACGAAGCAAGGGACGAGTGTAAGAATGATGAAGAAGTGTGGGCACTTATTCAAAAGTTACAACAAGATTCCAGTACATCTGATACATTTAGCTGGCAAAATGATTCGTTATGGTACAAAGATCGCTTATACCTCTGTAAGAATTCGCAGCTCAAACAAACTATTCTTATGGAATTGCACACTTCTCCCTTAGGAGGGCACTCAGGATTTTAAAAACTTACCCCGGGTTAAGAAGGAATTTTTTTGGGATGGCCTTAAATCGTATATTCAAAATTTTGTGTCGGAATGTTTGGTTTGCAACAAAATAAAGTTGAAACAATTAAGACCCTGGGTCTATTACAACCTTTATCCATTCCAAGCCAACGTTGGGAGGAGGTTTCAATGGATTTTATCACAGGTTTACCCAAGTCTGAGGGAAAGAGTGTCATCATGGTGGTAGTTGACAGACTTACCAAGTATGCACACTTTTGTGCATTATCACATCCATTTAAAGCCAGTACAGTTTCTACTGCATTTATGGAAACAATTCAAAAGCTACATGGAAACCCAAAGATTATTGTAAGTGACAGAGATCCCATTTTCACTGGAAATTTTTGGACAGAATTATTTTCTTGTCTTGGTACTCAGTTAGCTCATAGCTCATCTTTTCATCCTCAATCTGATGGGCAAACTGAGATAGTAAACAAATGTTTGGAAGGATATCTTCGTTGCTTTGTATCTGATAAACAGACACAATGGGTCAAATGGTTGCCTCTAGCTGAATGGTGGTATAACACTTCCTTCCATACAACAACAAAAATGACCCCATTTATGGCACTTTATGGGTATCAGCCACCATCCATCACATCATATTTAAGAGAAAATTCTAAGGTTCAGGCAGTGGAACATCACATCGAACATCAACAACAAGTCCTCCAACTCTTAAAGGATAACCTCGTGTTGGCACATAATAGAATGAAACAACAGGCAGATCAACATCGCAGCGAAAGAAGTTTTGTTGTAGGTGATTGGGTATTTCTACGGCTACAACCATATAAGCAAATGTCCCTCAAGCAAGCTAAGAAGGATAATAAATTATCACCAAAGTATTATGGTCCGTACAAGGTGTTGCAAAAGATTGGTACTATGGCATCCAAATTGGAGCTTCCTGCAGCTTCTCGATTGCACCCAGTTTTCCATGTTTCATGTTTAAAGAAGGTTATAGGTGACAAGCTCCCAGTTCAAACAATATTGCCAGAACTTGACGAGGAAGGAAAATTTATATTGGAACCAGAAGCAGTCACAGAAACAAGAACTCGACAGCTACGAAATCAATCAATTTCGGAGTATCTCATCAAGTGGAAGAACTTATCCACTGAAGATTCTACATGGGAGGATGAGAATTTTATATAGAAGCATCCAGAACTACTCAAGCATTGGACAACGCTTTTTTTGAAGGAGAGGGGCATGATAGGTCCCTATAATACTAGTGATTACCCCATTATTATTGTAATTGTATCCCTTATTAATATTGTTGTGCCTCTATTGTCCCCATATTTTTATTATTGTGCCCCAGAGAATCCCTCTATTGTTATTTTTGCTGCTTTATATTATTATTGTTAGGTCGGTTGGGTTATATTGTAACTCCTTAGGCTCCTATATATAGAAAGGAGGTTTTGTCATTTGAATCATCCAAGAATTGTTCATTTATGTAATGTAAAGGAGGTTGCCCCCTCGAAGAGGCTAAATTCTAAGGCATTGATCTATCTTTTCTATCTTTTTCTTGAGCTGGTTTCATAACAAAACTATTGAAGGAAGAGAATTTTTGACTAAGTTTTCCCCTCGAGGAGGGTTTTTCCCTAGCATAGTGCCTACATCTTGTGTCTTGTGTTTTTGTGATCTTAATACACACATAATATGGTAAATGCTTGATGAAAGATAAGATAATAAAGAAGTAAAAAAATCCAACATAATCACAAGTAATTATAGAAAAAAGAGGAATCAAACCCTAATCTACTTGTAGTGATTTCTCAACATGGTATCAAAGCTAAGGTTAAGAAAGGTTGAAGATCACTTTGTTGGCTCAAAAGAAATGGACATGGATTCTCTCTCTTTGATCAACTATATGAGAATGGGTATCAACATTGTTGGAAGCTGGATCAAGAAGGTCATCCACTACTTATTCAACAACGTCCAAAGTCATGGGTTCTTGACTGCTCTTACATGTTCTCTTAGTGATGACATTTCATGGATAATTGATAGTGGAGCATCAAGGCACATGATAGGAGAAATTAAATAACCTCACGCTCTATCAAAGGAATCATCTTCTCATATAATGGAATTGGGAGATAACAAAACTTATTAAGAAGCCTGGGATCAATGTTATTAAAATTTGAAGAATGGAACTAATGTGAAGAAGGAGGAAAAAGATTGTTTAAGGATCTATTGAAATTAATCTAAGGAACCTCAAAAAGTTTATTAAATAATCACATAAGGAGACCTTATAAGGAAAGAAGCTTACTATCTTTAAGGAAAATGTCTAACACAATAAAGGAAGAGAACAAATTAACAGAATCATTCAATCTTGAAAGAAGAGGATAGATCTCATCCTCAAAAAGAATAAAGTCTTAGATCTAGTAAAAGTAAGAGAGAATAACTCTACAAAGAAATCAAGGAGTCTAAAAAGTCAAGAAAGAAGGGACAAGGATCAAGTGAACTTTGCCAAAGAAGTTTCACCAAAGAAGAACATGATGCAAGGACTCGAAGTCAAAGACCTATTTGCTAGGAACTCTTAGGGACTCTATCACTTACATCCATTGAGATTTGAAGGAGCCCTTACCAGCTTCCAAAGATAAGTATCTTACTCCTTGTATTGTATTTTATATTTGGTTTCCGTTACTTACATAAGTTTGTTTATATTAAATAATAATCACATTTCTAGTCATATATTTGTTTAGAAAATAGTTGCTAAATACTAAAGGAACATGGAAGAAGGCTTCACAAAACAAAGCATTGGAATTACAAGGTTTGTTAAGAATGAAGAGATATGTTTTGAATTACAAGTTTTTGATATTTATTCTTGATAAACTATTACTAACATCTTTTCTGTCTAGCTTTCTTGACTCTTAAAGATTCTTGATTAGGTGATTCATCATAAGATATATCTACCCTCCTTATATCTTCGATTATTCTTATGGAACCCTAGAAGGATTCATTGTGAAAAGCCTAGCTTAAGGGTATGTTGATGATTATGTGTGAAACCCTAATATGCTTAGGGTTATTTTTGAAAGAAAATGTTTGATGTTTTGAAGAAGTCTAAAATAATTGACTGATTCTTTGATGATGTATTGTTTGGGGTTTTGGTATGACTATGGAAACCCTAACTTGTTAGTGTTGAATGATAATGTCTAAAATCCTGAACCTTTGAAGTATTGGTAATCTAGGGTTTTCTATATTCTTATATTGAAACCCTAGCTCATTAAGGTTTGGTGGAATGTGTAAGTAAGACCCTTATAATGTTTTAGAAATTATTTCCTTGGGATGTGTGTGTTTGTCCAATCAAGCACTAGTCTAATCAAGTTTTTTATATATCTAACTCTTATTGATATTTGTGAAGTTGGGTTTAGCTAAGACATGATATAAAATGCTTATGCATGATGATGAAATCCTAGATGTATGAGTTGACTTGTTTGTCGGTGGTCATGAATCCTAGGGTTTGGAACTAAGCTCTAGTTGAAGTTTGTTTCTCTAGGATGATAGTATTTGTGCATTCTAGGTTTTTGGAGTTAAACCTTAGTAGAAGTAAAATCTCTGGTATAAGATGGCAATGTAATATGTTGAGATTTGTGTAAGATTGTTGCATTTGAGTCTTAGTTATGATTGATGTTTAATTGTTTGAGAAAATCTAGGGTTTGAAACAAACCCTAGTGGAAGCTAGTCATGTTATTGATTGAGTTGTGATTGGTTTTGATTGGCAAATCTCATGTATGAAATCTAAGGTTTGTACGAAACCCTAGTGGGTAGTCTAACATATGAATTATGGAAGTTGTTAGATACTTTGTAGATATATATTTGTTTGAATTCTTTTTAGTGTTTTCTATATGTTGTGATAGGGTATGTCATACCTTTGGAAGAAACATTAAAGCCCTAGATGTAATGAAAGTTGTTATGAAGTAGTCTAGGGTTTATGACAAAGTTGCTAGCAAGATGTTGAAGAGTATGTATCTCTTGTTTGTAATTAAGTTCGAATATCTGATATCTATAAAGTTGAAATTATTTCGTGATTCTGATATGGCTAACTTCATGCTTCTTTAAGATTTGGTTGTACTTGCTATCTAAGTTGTGCATGCACACAATATTCAAGATGGTGAAGATGTTGGTAAAGTAAAGTTGATGTGATAAGCATGATGTGAATGGTGATGGTAATGATGACTTTGATGAGATGGATGGACGCCATGAAAGGTTCTTCAATTTTGTAAAGAAGAAGTAGAACTCCTTGAGTTAAGAGGGAACCTCGATGAAATCTCCCTAGGTTAAGAGGGATCTTGAATGAAAGAAATCTCCCTAGATTGAGAAGGAGCACAGATGAAAGAAATCTCCTTAGGATAAGAGGATGGTTGAGAATATTCCTTGTATGGTAATGATTAGATCCTTTATGATTGAGAAGGAATGACAGATATCGTTTTCTACTTCATGTGTCATGCACTAGACCGGGACTAACATCCACAAGTTTTAGTGAAGGTAATGAGTGAGAAAATAAAATTAGAGAATGAATAAGATAAGAAAAGTTGAATTGATTTATGAAATATGTTGTTGCATGAGAAGCAGGAAAGGAAGTTTCATGGTTGAGGAATCTTCTATCAAGATTCATTGGGAAAGCTCTAAGCCCTACTATGGAAAGTTGAGAAGCAACATCAAGTTGTTTAGAAAACCCTGAAGGTTTGTATTTGATTATGTACATTTGAAAGTGTATTGTTGATTAGGGTTGTGTTGTACAGGTAAATATCTTGAAGTTTTGATAGCATGTTGGTTATCGATCAAATTGATTGGGAGATATTTTTTGAGGATTTGTGAGTAAAGCCTTACCTAGGAGGACATCTGGATGGCACCTTGTGTTGATGTCTAGGTCCCGAAGTAGGGAGGGTGGTGTTTGTCATAGAGCTCTGACCTCAAATACACACCTAGATCCCTGGGTTGGTGGTTAGCAAGTAAGCCTGATGGTACCTAGAGAGGATGAAATCTTGAATCCACCTTAGTCCCACTTGGATATATTTCCCAGGCCAGGAATCTAGTCTGTGGCATTGTGGTAACTAAATTGTTGAGAGAAAAATGGATAGATTTCCCTCGTCATGAATCTAGTCCATGGCATTGTGGTGCCTAAACTCTTCATTGTTCATATAGCTTGAGATCTTCCATTATATTTGTATATTATAAATACCTCCCTGGTTAAGAGGGAGTGTTGAAGAATATAACTAGTTTCGGTCTTCATAAATGTATTTGAGTCATTATGTAATGTACTTGTCAAAATAATAAAGAAAATAAATTTTTATTATTGTATCAATGACTTATTAAAGCATGTGTTTCATGCTTGGGTCGTCATTATATTAGTCAAATTCCCCATTGTGGACTCCGAGGATTAATATTGAGTCAATATAGTCATTGTAAAATTAAAGAGACCCTTCTTGGGCTTTGGAATCATGTAAAAAGGTTTATTATTGAGTAAAATATGATTTATGTAACCCCCACAGCAAGTCGGCCTAAAGGACACCTATTCGACCTCACCTGGAGCCTGGAAAAGGAAGGAGATCAAATTCATTTGGAGGATCACATCTCAAGCTAGTTCGATATCTCTCTAGAAGCCAGAAAAAGTGTGAGGTGGATCAATGAAGCCAAAAGGAGTGCGAGTTGGGTCAAGGTCAAAGAGAAGGAAGAAATCGAGATTTTGGTGCTACTCTCTCTCTCTCTCTCTCTCTCTCTTGTTGTAGAAAATTTGTCTGTAGGTTAACCCGATAATGTAATATAACTAAAGCATAATACTATAATCTACTTCTACTATCAATTCATGGAATCTTAAAGACCGAGTTGAACAATATAACCAGAAGAAGAAGAATCAATGCACAATACACATGAAAATACTTCGGGGAAAGCCTCAGCTAAAAACCCCACTATTTTTATTATCATACAAGGTGGAAATACATAAGAATCATACAAAGCCTTAGCTCACACAGCTAGCCAACTCTCAGTACAATCCTCACAGATGCTCACAGGCAATCCTGGCTTCTCTCAAGCCTTCCTCTCTGTTGTCCAAGCTCCTATTTCCTTGCGCAGTTCCTCTCGGATGTGTAGAAATTAGGACTGTAGATTAACTTGATAATGCAATATAAATAAAGCAAAATACTTTAATCTACCTCTACAATCAATTAGCATAAGCTTAAAATATTTGAGCAAGATCAGGCGGAATACATATAACCAGAGAAGAATTAATGCACATGAAACACAAAAAATACTCAGGGGAAAGCCTTAGCTAAAAACCCCATTATCTGTATTATCATATAAGGTGTAAATATATCAGAATTACACAAAGCTTTACCTCTCATTACAATCCTCCTGGATGCTCACAGGCAAATAAGGCCTCTCACAAGCCTTCTCCTCTACCCTCCAAGCTCCTATTTCCTTGCGTAGTTTCTTTGGGTGATCCTCATGTTACCAAGTGGAAGACTGATCACTCACATTGATCCTACACCCTATCAGAACTGCGCAATCCTCAACGAACCTTATTCCTTCTACATGGATGAGTTTCCTTTATAGCAAAACACATGCAACTGTTAGTAACCTGTCCTTGGCATTTATCCTGTCCTTGGCATTTATCTCAACTGGGTCTTTCTTAGAATAGACATGCATGAGTTAATGATGAGAGAATCTTCAGTTATCTGGAGTACACTTGTTGAGTACATGCATGCATCAATTGACTGATAACTCATAATTAGTTCCTCAAGCTGTTTGGAACTAATTTAACTGAACTTAACTCAGTAAACTGAGCTAACTAATTACAACTCAAATATAACTCAATCTTATCTCCTTAATTAAAGGATAATCTCATTAATTTAAGGGATAACTATTACATGACTTCAGAAAGACTTCTAACTTGAATTTCGCCAACTAATTAACTCAAGATGAATTAATTAATTATTTTTCAAGCAGCTGGTGAGACTAAATTCAAATTTAATTCACAATTTTAATTCAAGGACAAATTAAAATTGGAATATTCCAGATTCTATTTTTATCATTTCTTGTTGCTATTTTTAACACTCCCTCTCAACAAGAAAGGAATTCAACTTGAGCTCGATCTTGAACATTTGGAATGTTTTGCATGCAACACTTGTCTCGAATGTTGTAGCTCCAACAACTCCAAAAAAGACAAAAAAACAAAAACAAAAAACAACAGCAACAACATCCAACCTGAATCAGTATGATGCATCTATCATCAAAGTCTCTGACTGCTATTGCCTCTGTCAACTGAAAACTCTGCGCTTTTTCTAACTCAACCTCTTTTCACTGTTGTCAATCCTTATTTGGGCTCTTCAGTATCTGACTGCTCTAACCTCTGCCACTTTGATCTCTAACTGCATCAATCCCACTGATTCCTCCCACTACTATGTACTTTGGGCTCCCGTAGCAAGGTATGATCCATGAGATAAAACCTCTAAATGGACCCTGCCCAATTTCAGCCTTCTTGAGGCTATCACTTCACATTGCCCCACCTCACACCCAGAGGTATGGATGCATCTGATCCCTCTGCCCACTTGGCTTGAAATTTCCCCCTACTAGAGGTCTCTGCATGAGTGGATGCCTCCACTCGGTCTCCTCTCAGCATCTCCAATTGTGGCTCCTCCACAATTGTTTGAGATTTCTTCTGGGACTGCATGTTGAGAGGTAATGTACTCTCCCTCTCAACCACCAAGTATCTAACATTTGCCTTGCTCCTCAAGGCTTTGCATGCATCTTGAACCTCAAGATCATATAGGTTCTTAGCTCGTGAATCGATCTATTTCACTCGTCCCGTGGTGATGTGTTTAAGGAAATATTTTCCCTTGCTGAAGACAACATCGTAGCCTTTGTCCTCCGACATCGCGATCGATACCAAATTCTTCTTTAGTCTAGGCACATACTTCACATCTGCCAATGTGATAAGAGCTCCATGCTCCCTCTAAAAAGAAACTGTGCCACTCCTAAAACACTATACGTTTCATCGTCACCCATCTCTATGTGCATCTTGAGGTCTTTCTCCTCCAAGGTACTAAATAAAATTTTATCGTCAGTCATGTGGAATGAGGCTCCACTATCAAGAAACCAACCACAACCCATCATTGATGACACCATGCATGCGGTGAGGGTGAAGTCCATCTCAAACTGAGAGGCTAATGCCTCACCTTCAAATCCTTCCAAGGATCCCTTCTTGGACTTCTTGGATGGGCAATTAGTCACATAATAACCCATCTCATGACAATTAAAGCATCTCACTTTAGACTTGTCAACCTTCTTCCCTCCATGAGAAGAATTTGATTTGGAATGAGAATCCTTCTCCTTCCCTTTCCTTGCCTTACTTGCTAAGGCTAGATTTTCTTCATCATCCTTGGATGAAGAACCATCTCATGTGCTCCTCCTGATCTCCTCCTGCGTAATTTTCTGCTCAGTCCAAGCCTGAACTGCACATTGCGCAGTCTCAAGGCTCAAGCCCAACCATTGACTACTTGAACTACGCAATTGTATAGTCACTGAGCCTCTCCCTTAGCCTACCACCTCGTTCCAGCTCACTCAGTGGATCATCATGCAACATTTTATGCTAGGTGTTTACCAGACTAATGTCGTCTTGTCATGAGTGAATTACAGATGCAAGTACTCTATCATACTATGACAAGATGATGAAGAAGGGGGTGGAGAAGGGAAATATGATAGAATACACTTCTGTAGATGAATATGCAAGTCTATCAATCAGGAGAATGTAAAGGGACACTAGTTTGTGACTGCGCCTCAAGACCTGATATCATTGAACATTCTTCATCTCTAAGCCATATGGAGATGGACGGAGGATCATTCCCGAGAATACACAGAGTAAGAAGTAGAAAAATGACCTGACATTTCCATGTCAACATGCATTCCATTTCATCTGTGTCATGTCATGCCATGTCATGAGTCATCATATGCCACATCATTCTTATGGATTATTTAAATTCTTATTCAAAAATGTATTGTAAAGTGGAAGTCCAAAGGACATGTACAAAATATGAACAGTTATGTAAAGTTGAAAAGTCATAGGAAGTCAAATAGTCATGAGGGTATTCAAAGTGTCACAAGGAAGGTGAAGCATTGCCCCATTGGTTATATATACACCCTCATTGTAAGAGAAAAGGAATTTTCACCTTGGCTCCTCCCATAATGCATCAGAGGGACAAGCTAGTTCTTTTGGGGACCAAGTAGTGGTTTTAATGCTCCACTATTGGAGCTAGTGGCATTCGTTGTATACATGTTTCTTGGGACTTTTAATTGATATATTAAGCTTGATGACCAACACGTTCTTCATACATGGATTGTGAATGTTTATAAGATTGTTATATGAATTTTTATGATTCATATTTGTTTTCACATGTACTAAAGTAGTTGAAATATTTCAATTATTTTAGTGCTCATCATATTGGACTATTATGGTGGATGTTACATGGATCTTTTCTATTTGTTTTGGTTAACGTGACCATTGCCTCTTTGTGGAATATTCCGCTGGATGTTAGATGGATATTTCTTGTTTGTGTGTGTCTCTACTAGGGTGGTACTATTACCTCTCTCTTAGGGGCTCACCTATTTTTCCCCTTTGTAGTAGAAGAACCTCGACACACCTGCAGTTGAACACTCACCAAGCTCTATCACTTGCTTTTTGAAGGCACATATGCGATCCTTTCTCTTGTTGACAGCCAAAGCCAAGGAAAACCTTTAAGAGAATGGTAACCAGGTCGTATTCCGGATGGGGCTCCTATCCCAAACGATGTGAGGTCTAATTGGGACCACATATTAGGGAGACCCCTTTGAATTTTGGCAGGTCTAACACTATCAACATGTCCCTATAAGGTTTTGAATGGGATTAGAAGTACAGTTGACTAATTGGAATTTCTTATTTTTTCATGTGTATATCCAATATTTAATGTTTCTTTCATAACTAAGGTAATCATGACAAGATCCCATTCCAAACTATTTTAGCAACAATTAGAGAATAAGGGGAAATTACACTAGAAGCAAAAGAAATCCTTGAAATAAGGATCAAACAACTATGAAATTGAGCAACTACTAAGTAATTCATCAAGTGGAAGGACCTACCAATAGAAGAGGCAACATGGGAACACAAGTTATTCATGCAGAAATGTCCACAACTAATCAAGTGTTGAGGGCAACACTTGTTTTAAGAGGATATGTGTGTTAAGCCCTAGATAGTTTGTTATTACACTTCTATTTTTATAGTGTTGTCCTTCTTGGTTGGATAGACCCTTTAATTGTAACTCTACCCTATTCCTCCTATATATACCAAGGATACCTAGATATAATACACACCTTATCTTATACATTTTTTATATTGTAAAAGGAGGTTTCCCCTCAAAGATGCTTCTTATTCATTTTTTTTTCTCTCATACGCAAGGCATGGAGTTACTTCTCTTTATCTTTTTATTCTATTTAAGTGTTTTGGTCCATAACATTTTATAATACAAAATTAAGTCATATGATTTAACTCAAGTTCACTCTAGCCATTTTAATTTTACTTTTAGTTTGGTGTGTTGAAAATAGGAATATATAAGGAAATTTACATATAATCTTGGTTATGAATTTCTCTTTTATTTCTCTATCTATAGTTGTACCTTTTCTATTTTCACTTTGCATGCCATTGGGGATATTCTGTCTTTTAATTTTCTCTCTAATAAGTTCATTTGTTTTGTCCTTTGGCTCCTTAATTGTTTCCTTGTTTGAATTCTCTTTTTCCAATCCTCAATGAGTTATTTCACCTCCTGTGTTATCTGCACGATCCATCCATATTAGCTTTTATCTATCTATAATTCAAATTCCATTGAATTTGTTAAATTTTTTTATTGGATTTCATTTTCCTTGTTAGTTTTTTACTTTCTATATGTGATGGATCTATTATTATCTTCATCATCTACTCAGATCCCTTAGAAATGAGATGTTTTTATATCTTTATTAGTGATTTCAAGGTGTATATGTGCTAGCCGTGGGTTTCAAAATTGAGGTACTCTTCTTTACTCATCTTCCAAATATGGTTGTCTCCTCCATTCAATATTCACTTTCAGTTACTTCTTTGTTAAGAAGTTGGTGGGAGCATATTATTCTAAATTTTTAAGGATGAAATCTAGGTTAATTTACAATCCTCTTCAACTAATTTTTCTAATCTATCCTTGCTAAAACAATTTTCATTCTAATTCTAGAGTAGATTTAATGGTTCCCTATTATTCTTTTTGTAGTTAAAGTATCGACTGGTTATCACCATGCATTTTCATTGTTCTCGTATAAACACTTCACTTCTTACATACTTTGGTAATGCTATAGGGAATTCTTAACCATCTCAAACCAAGATTTGATGGCCTTTATTCTTAATCTTCCATGCATCTCAAACCTTGGGGTTTCCTCTTCTTTCTTACTTTGCATCATTTTACACCATTTTAATACAGCATATTCTACCTCATGGTAGGATTGTGTAGGTATCTTTGCCATGTTCGACAGTAAAGGTTGGGTACTAGTAATTTTTCATTTTTCATTATTATCCTAATTATTTTAGGATTGTGTAGGTATCTTTTCCATGTTCGACAGCAAAGGTAGGGTACTAGTAATTTTTCATTTTTCATTATTATCCTAATTTAATATTGCTTCTATTATCTAAAATAAGTAATTATACATTAATAAATCAACATGGACAAATTTTGTTTTCTTCATTATATGTTTATGTAGTGTATCCTCAATGATTTGTGTCCATTCTATATGTTTCGATTCATGTGTTACATTTATCAACATGTACAATTCTTCACATGGCCCTGATGTTGCATCTTCTCACCCAAAAATTATGCATAATAGTTGGGTGTGTCCTCCTTGATTTCCTAATATCAATTCATGTGTCATATACAAGCCTACTTACTCTTTTTTATTTATAAATTTCTAGTTTTCTTTCTACCCAAATTGTACACACCTTGATTTTTCCTTAATATAACTTTTTTTATCCGTAATAATGTATCCCTAGGGATTTCAAACACTTTCCTAATTGTTTTAACTCCCATGCAGATTTTTGTTCCCACATTTGGTTTCCTTATCACTTTTTTTTCCTTTGGGTTGTTACATTTGGTTCTATATATACTATGTTAGGGAGAATGGTAGCTTTAGGTATGATTCTAGCCTATTATATATTTTGGAAGAGCATTGAATCCTACTATGCCTAACATTTGCAATAAAAAATAAACTCAAGAATTATTGTCTACAGTTAGGAAGATTGCATCCACTAATGTGGAAAATATGATACATTTTTCTTTCGGATTTCGAAAATTAGAAATAATTCCTCAGCTCTAGCTAGTAGAACCCTTATTTAAGGAAAATTTGAATGCTAAATTATTTTCTCTAGTAATACTTGGGATTGATGGGCCCAAGATATGCAGGAGGCTACTTTAATTATCAACCTGACAACATAGTATTTTTTAAAACATTGGTATTGTATATCTAATCACAATGATTTACCAAACCATAGATGGTAAATTGATTGATGGTGGTGAGTTAATGATTTCTTAATGTGACAATTATAGTGGATATCAGACAAATTAATTCAGGTAAGGATTCCTATTCAACTCTATCAAATATAACCCTAAGTACCCTTACCTTCATTGTGTTGTTGTAGCAAGATGGAAGTAAATACACACATGGAAATATGACCACTAATTAATTCAAGTGATGCAAATAAAGCACCCTACAACAATATCTAAGCCCCACAAAAAACCCTAAACTTGCACACTTTGGATCATTAGCTTACCATATCATTGACCTAAGCGATGTAGATGAATCACCATGCAACAAACTCTAACCCATCCACCAAACTCTAAGCTTGCATACCTAAGGTCATCGATTGACTGCATCACTAAATAAAACTTTAAATACAATTCAATATGGATAATGTGAGGCCTACCATTGTTTATATTGTAGAACTACTCTAGAGGTACTAATTAGCCTTTTATTCTTAAACCAATTTTGTTAAAGATAACTCGAAGGGATACCACTCTTGGCATCATAGTACAATTTCATAACCAATGATTATTGAAAGTAAATTATAGGAAATTGTACAAGATAAATCCCATTGTACAAGGTCCCATGTTCAAATCCTCTAGTTGGCTAACATGTGGCCACTTGTAGGGAGCAGGGCAAACCCACCTAGGGGTTATAGATGTAGTGGTTGGAATCAACCCTGTGTCACGTGAGTACGAAACTGACCCAGATGCCAATTCCTCTAACATTAAAAAATAATAATGATAAGAATAAGAGAAAGAATAAGAATAATAATTGTACAAGATAAATCTAGCTATTCATACAACAAGAAACAAATTGTAGGAAATAAATCTAGCTAATCACCAAAAAAAAAAAAAACTGCAAAACGGAATGTTAACATAAAGAAACACAAATGTGTAATTCAAGAGTGAATTATTTTTGTAAAGCTAACTAGTGTGCACCCAATTTAATCATGACTTACATAAAATACAAAAAAGAAAGCCACAAGCATGGAAAAAAACAAGAAGAAAATGCATTCTTGAAAAGAGGGGATTCAACAAACAATTGCACCTTTGGAGCCTTAGCTCTAAAGGAAGCAAGGGTTGAATTCCTCAAACTCACAAACAACTCAACAAACACAAATATGAAAGAACTATCTAATTTTTTATTAAAAAGTGAAGTGAAGTAGTGAACCCTCAAATGGACAAAAACCTAAATAAAAATTAGTTTGGTTTGTTAGCTAAAACCCTAACAATTTTTACAATAATTGTTTCTTGAAGTAAAATATATCCAAGAAGTGACCAACAAACAACTTATTGAAATATAAAATAGAAATTTTACCTCCTACAAAATGGTTCTTTGGCAGGAAATGTTTAGGAGTAATAATTTGTCTTCATGGTTCCACTACACATGGATGAATTTGCTCATTTTCTTCAAAATCCATCTTTTGTAGCATGTTGTAAAGGAACTCATAAGCACACTATAGATAAAATTTAAAACACCTAGAAATCTTAGAAGCAATTTGTTAACATAATACATAGGAATTATTTGGACCAAGAAGACTTCTAAAATGTCATGCTTATAGGCTTTAACTTTGTGCAGTTAATTGTTGCAAATATATTCTTAATAAAACCATATTGGGAAAACCATATTTTTTTTCAATATATTCATCTTTACAGTATTACAATAAAATAATGTACAATATATCCAATAAATTAGCAATCCATTTACCCTAGATTAGAATGCAATTGTATTTCCTTAATTAAAACTACAAAGCATCGCTAAACCACCATGTGCCATAAAACCACTAAAGGTGAAAACTATGTTCCAAACCCGCTATAAATTGATGCAAAAAACCACCCAAAAAACAATCAAGGGAACTTCCCTCAAACCCCCATGTAGGTGGCTTTCACCCCCCTACAACCCCCACGTAGGTGGCTTTCACCCCCCTACAACCCCCATGTAGGTGGCTTTCACCCCCCTACGAACCCCCAAGTAGAGGGGGATTCACCCCCCTCACTACATCTTCATAATGTACAGTGTGTGGACGTTGTCGTGCGAAGAATATAACACATACCCAATATTCTCCCACTTATTGGTTTCTTTCTCTATATGAAGGGAACCTCTCGATACTCACAATTTTTTTTTAAGAATCTAAAACATTCTTCAAAGTGTCCACCTTCACCAATAACACCTTCTTTTTTAAATAATATCTCTCATAAAGTTATATTGAACATCAATAAGCTCTGTCTTATAATTATATGTGGGTGCTTCACTAGGAAGATTGCACTCTGACTGTCACAATCCTCATAAGTCATTGTACCAACCCAATATCTAAACATAGTCTCTATAACCATACTACCTCAATTCTTACATGAGTGATTTCCATGTATTCAAGTTCTATAGTTGAGAATGCCATTACAAATTGTCTCTTTCTCATCCAACTAATTGCTCCTCCAAATAGGTTAAACAAATACCCACTTATAGATATTTTGTCATCCAAATATCTAGCCCAATCTACATCAACAAATTCATGTATGTTTAACGCTCTATCCAATATTGACCTTTCTTGGTAGCACAATCCATAACTAGTAGTGCCACCCAAAGACCTAAAAACCCTCTTTTGTTGTTCGTTGTTCTTTCCCTAGTTTTGACATATACGTGCTTAATATTGCCACTACATATGAAATGTTTGGTCTAGTATAGACCATTGCACACTTCAAACATACAATCATAGTGGTATATGAAACATGGGACATGTCCTCTTCCTCTTCCTATGCCTTGGGACATTATTCTACAAATAGCTTTACACCTACAAGCATAGGGACCTTTACCAATTTGGATTCCTACACATTAAACCTCTATAATATTATCTCAACATAATTCCTCTAATTTAACCAAAGTTTCTTATTTTTCCAATCTCTTTTAATTTGCATGCTCAAAGTGAATTTTGCATCACAACGATCCTTCATGTCAAATTTAGAGGACAATTGAGTTTTCACTTCATGGATGATTTCCTTGTCATTTCCAATTAGTAGCATATCATCCACATACAAGAGCAAATAAATAAGATGACCACCAACTAATTTGAAATCCACACAGTGATTTTCTTTCTCCATATGAAGCCAAGTTCAAATATATAAGAATCAAATTTTTGATACCACATCCTTGGTGATTTCTTTAATCCATATAACAATTTTTTTACTCTGCATGCCAACTCTTTCTTTCCCTTCACCACAAAGCCTTATGGATGCTTCATGTAGATTGATTCTTCAATATCCCTATGTAAGAATATTGTCTTCATTTCCATCTATTCTACTTCAAAATCAAAATCAGTAGTAATAATAAAATAAATTTAATAGAAGCTAACTTGGAAACAATAGAAAATATCTCACCAAAGTCAATTACCTCTACATGGGAATCGTCTTTTGCTACTAATTAAGCTTTGTATTTCTCCACTTCTCCTTTTGCATTAAACTTATGCTTAAACACCCATTTGCTTCCAATGAATTTCTTCCAACCAGTAACTCCAATAGATCTCAAACATCATTTTTGTCTAAGGTTGCTATTTCTTCAACCATCAACTTTTTCTAGAGTTTTCCATCCTATATATCCACTACCTCCCTAATAGTTCTAGGATCATCATCAGTAATAAACAAATCAAAGTTTGAATAGAAATTAGGTGGAGACATTTCAGGATTCCTTCTTTCACAAACTAATCTCCTCAATACTAGAATATGTGGTTCTTCTTCTTCTTCTTCTTATTCTTCTGTAGAGTCTAGTTCATCTTCCTTCAATTCAAACTCTATCTTCTCTTATTATTTATCCCTTCATATAAATTCCTTTTTGAAAACATATTAGATTTCTCTAAATATCACACCTAGACTATACACAAACTTCTTAGTTTTGGGGTTCCAAAGTTTATAACCTTTTAAACCATCGTTATATCCAAAAAAAGATAAACATTTTAGCTTTCTTATCTAGCTTACTCCTATTCCCCTATGGAATGTGAACATAACAATCAAAATGAAATACCTTGAGATTTTTAAGAGAGGGTTTCTTACTATTCCATACCTCATGTGGATTCTTGTCATGCAATGTTGATCAAGGTGATCTATTTACCAAGTAACACGTAGTGTCCACTGCCTCTACCCATAGTTCATGTCCTAATGCGCCACCACTAAGAATGCTTATTTCTTTCTCCATGAGCGTCCATATTCGTCATTTTTGTACTTCGTTATGTTGAGGTGTATATGGTTACTCTTCTACCTTATTATACTGCACTTCTTAGAAAATTATTTGAATTCTGCATAATTCTCTACCATTATATGTCCTCAACACCTTAAGTTTCATCTTTGTCTGATTTTCCACAACAGCCTTAAACTCTTTGAATTTTTCAAAGAGTTCAAATTTCTTCCTAAGGAAATAAATCCATGTATTCTTCTAGAAGTAATCTCTAAATGAGACATGGTACACAAGTTTACCCAGTGATGAAACCGACACATGTCCAAACAAATCATTGTGCACCAAGTATAATATTCCCTCTGCCCTTGTAACACCATAGGATAATCTTACTCGATTATGTTTCCCATATATAAAATGTTCACATAAATAAAAATCCAAAGATAAATTAAACATTCCTTCTACCATACCATTATTGTGTGGTACTTGAAGGCCCTTTTTTCTAATATACCTCTAGTCTTTGATGCCACAACATAGTCTTTTCTCTAGAGACTGTGGGAGTTTTTCATTCTTTAGCTCCACTCACATGAACAGCTAAAAAGTTACACCCACCACTAATAGTGTTTCCCAACAACTTATATATAGTTCCAAAGGCTTGCAACAATACTCCTTTATAATCCTCAATATTTTACTCAATCAGGCAATAGTAAACTTGGTTTTGAAAGAAAATATAATTTTCAATTCAAGGAAACCAAAGATGTATATAAACAGTGATCACTTTGTACATATAAAATAGAAAATAAAGAAGAAATCTCAAATATATTCACCAACAAATAAAGCTACAACAATCCACAATTTGCACATGAAAGGAATGGTGCACATGAAAATAATGGTGCACAAGTCAAGGAATGGGGTCCCTCCAAGCCTCGACTTACACATTAAAAAAATATATCCATTGTATAAACTCAATATCGTTGCATATATTCATGAAAAGAAACTTGGTAAAAAGCTTAAACAAAATTTTTCTATGTATGGGGAACTTAATCCCCAAGCTTCACTTTTATGTGCTTTATACAAGAAAAATGAAACTCAAATGTTGATAAATCTTGAACCAACCAATTGATATCTACTTTTATAATTCATATAGGTTAGTTTCAACCTCTAAAGTGGCCCAAAATCATGCCAAAATAGTAACCTCTCAGTTGTACAAATTCATTGGCAAAATCTACATTTTTCTCAGCTAACTAGCCACGTTGACCGCACATTAACTGGACCTATGCAATGGATTTTTTGAGTATCCACGAGGACATGATCCATTTCGAGAAACCATGAAAAAAAAACCATATCTTCATTTTTTCCCAACACATCTACATATATCTAAACGGAAGAGAAATGACCTAAACATAATATTTCTTGTCAAATATGGTAAAAATGATTTTATAATGTATAAAATTTGCCAAAAAAACAATAAAATCATAAAAATACCTTTTTAATGGTTTTATTGGTCAAAATGAAGATAAAATACAAAAAACAATTGTGGGTGATAGGTTTATTATGGGTGAAATAGGGTTTATTAAGATGGCTATATTTCATCAAAAATTAGGACTAACATTTCCCCCAAGTAGAAGTTGTTGCATGTCTTCATGCAACAAATTGTATTGTTGTGACTTTCAAATTGCCCCTAATACATTCAAAAGCACATCTACATTGGATTTATATTTCCTATGTATTGATTATCTTGGCCTTTCCACGAGGACACTTACCTTCAAGCTTTTTCTTTTGGCTTTCAGTGTTTTCTTCTATTGGTACCATTGATAAATCCTATTTTGAAATTATTATATTTTCTTCTTATAACCTCTTGTCCTCTTCTTTAAGTATATCATTTTTTTCAATAATATTCATATTTTGGTTTGAGAGTAATTCATTTTGGATTTTTATGTATCTATCTAAAACTTTCATCTCCTCTACTTCTCTCTCTAATTTTTTTTGTTTTCCTCTTCTTTCTCCTCATATTTTCCTTTCGAAATTGAACGGGAGGCTCCCCTTTTTCCTCTTGATAAGTACTCTTTGGAATGATGACTAAATGTGGTTATTGTTGGTTGCATAGCCAGACATCATAAAAATCAATCGATGACTTTTTTCGGTGCTTAACGGTTCCTCTTCTATTATTATATATAGTTATTTATTTCTCTGGTTAATCATGGTCAACTTTTGATGTAGAAAACTTTGTTCTAGTCCTTCTGGTAATTTTCACAAATGTTGTTCCTTTTGATAATTTATTTATTTGCCCTATCTAGTCATGGCCCTAGTTACTCTTCTCTGGTATGTGACATTTCCTTTCTTTGCCCTATCTAGTCATGGCCCTGGTTACTCTTCTCTGGTATGTGACATTTCCTTTCTTTTCCCTATCTAGCCATGGCCCTAGTTACTCTTCTCTAGTATGTGACATTTCCTTTCTTTACCCTATCTAGTCATGGCCCTGGTTACTCTTCTCTCGTATGTGACATTTCCTTTCTTTGCCCTATCTAGTCATGGCCCTAGTTACTCTTCTCTAGTATGTGACATTTCCTTTCGTTGCTGTCTGTGGTGGCTATTTGGGTTGTGGTGAAGGTGGAATAATTTCAAAAATTTCATCTCCAACTATTATTTCATCATCACTAAAATAATATCTTATACAAGCTCATTCTCGAGAAGAAATTATTCCCAAGCCTAATCATCTTTTTGTAGTTTATATTCCAATATACTCTTGACAGGTCTATGATGATATAAACTTTCATTCTAATTCTTTGGTTGTCTTTGTATGATTTTAGCCATCCTTGTAAAGCTATTCAATAGGTAGTAGGCCATGTTCACAAATTTCTCTTTCTTAAGATGTTGTAACAGTCTAATGTGATATAGAAATATTACAATGTATCTAACCTCACAAGTGTTATATTTTTTAATTAGAAAAACCAACTTCTTCCATGGATTATTAAGCCAACTTCTTGGTATCCCACTGGTCCAATTTGATTTTAGCCTAGACTTGTTTCAGAATGATTTCCAAGCCTTTTCTTCTATTTACCTATTCTTAAACCATCTTTCTCCATGTTAAGATAATATTATGACTTGTGCAAGTGTAATTCAAAAAGATATATGGTTAAATTACCAACACTTTCACTTTATCCATCAAATGTATGGGAAAAATCCCCTGCCACCTCTATATTATATCCATGAAATTTAGTAAAGAACTTGTTGAAAGCGTTGGAAACTACCAACACACAGTAATTTCCCTTAAATGAAGTCCCAATTAGACCTCACATTGTTTGGAATTTGAGCCCCATATGGGGATAGTTCTGGCTACCATTATTATATTCTTAAAGATTTTCCTTGGCTGCAATTTATAACATAAGAGAGCATACATATACTTTTGAGACAAGCAAGTAAGCTTTTGTGAAACAAACAGTTGCAATGTGTACAAGGTCCTTTCACGAAGGGGAAAAGAAAGAGTGATCCTTTAGAAGAAAAGTAATAGTACTATCCTAATAAAGATACACACATATATGTAGAAATAATCTTTAATTAACCTACAAAATAGTTCACAAAGCACCAACGATCATGAAAGAAAAACGGACACACAATTCAAAGGTGTGTACCAAATCCACCGAAATAGTTCATTTTCTTTAGCACATATAAAACACAAACATACATTACAAACATGAAAGAATAGTCTTACAACATTCACAATACATGCATGAAAGTGTGTCAGCTCTGAGAGCTTCAAATCATTAAGTGAAAGTTCTAAGATACACAATTACAATGTTGCATTACTAGCTGCAATAGTGGTACATTAAGCCACCACTTGCTCCTCAAAAGAATGATCTTCTCTCATATTCCTAGCTTGATAATCCAAGGTGAAAATTCCTTAGCTTGAGCTATGAGGGTTTATTTATAACAAATGAGGTGAGTCTTCACCTCCCATGTGAGTCTTCACTTCCCTCGTGACTCTTGAGCTCCCATGTGACTTTTGAGCTCCTACATGACTCTTGAACTTCCCAGTGACTCTACACATTCCATGTGTAACCCTTTGGCTTCCACAAATTTTACATTCTCCAATTTTCAAAATTACATAATTATTTTCCACCGATAATATGGAAAAAATACATGAGACAAGACAACACTCTTGTGTTGATACTTTGGAGAGTTATAATTTGGCGACTATGACATGACACTTCATTGTAGTGTATCAATGCCAAGTTCTTATCTTTGCTACTATGTCTCTTTGTCCTTCATGGTAGATCTTGCTTGTACTTCATAGTCACACTAAAAAATGGTTTGGTTATAGTATTAGAGTCTTCTATGTCATCTTATCCTTCATCCATCTCTCGTAGTTCATAGTTCCTTTATCTCCTTGTTTGATGGTCTCTTTGTGTCTCACCTCCACAAGTGTCTTCTCGCAACTTCTCCTTGATGACCTCCTTGTTCATAGTTCCTTTATCTCCTTGTTTGATGGTCTCTTTGTGTCTCACCTCCACAAGTGTCTTCTCACAACTTCTCCTTGATGACCTCCTTGAGCATCATCTGTCATGTTGGGATGATAGCATCTACAAATGAACTTCACTCATGGAAATACAATATCAGTCCTGAAATCACCTAGTCTACCTGATTTTCTCATGTAACATTTTGACTATGATGGGACAGTGTGTTAGGGTTGAGAGAGAGACCTTCTTCAGCATAGTGCGCAAGGTCAAGAGGAAAGGATGACAGGTTTGGGCACTTAAAATGTGTAGTGGCAAGAGAGAAAGAGGCAAGGTCAGTGGGAAATTCCAAGAGACAAGGATGATAGGCTTGGGATCTGTGACTACGCAGTTCATAGTGATGAAATAGGAGGCTCAAGAAATTGCACTATTTATCACTATAGGTGTCCGTAAATGTCCCTATTGTCTATTGAGAATGTTCAATGTGCAATTTAAGGCAAGGTTGGTCCAAGCTTGCATAGTGAGCAAGTGTAAGTAGCGTGGTTGAGGTATTATGCTTTGAGGTTGCTCAATGCACTGTAAAAGAGGTTACCCTCTAGATGGGTGCAGTGCATAGGTCCGGGAGGTAAGGGTCTCATCACGAAGGCTTAGGAATGTGCAAATTGAATGTGATTATGAGTTGTGCATGTTGTGAGGACAGGGAAGAACTCCAAATTGACTAAGTGTGAGATCAATAAGACAAGAGAGTAAGAGCATGTAACAGGCCTTGAACATGATCACACACACATATACAACCAATCACATGACAAGAATATGCACAGTACCCAAAACCAACATGCATATATTGAAACGACACTTATCTCTAAATGTGACACTTAGGGTATATATCTTTATGACACAAGTTTCAACTGCATTCAAAAGGTGTGTTATGCCATGAGAATGTGTCCAACACATGTTCTAATAACAAATAGGATCAACCAATTTAAGAGAGTGTGCTAGAGCTTCCTCTTAAAGATGTGCCAAAGTTTCCTTTAATAAAATAAAACACTTCGGGCTTCTTTAGAAAGGAACTAGAACACTTATAAAAACTAAGAGAACATGCATGGAAAAACTTCAATGACTCAAAATGATAGTTCACACAATCAATGGGAGGCTCTGAAATTTGAATGTAGGCAAAATTTGGAGGGTATTGTAGTGGTGAAAAATCTTGGTGATTTATCGAAATAACCCTGGCTTCTTTGTTTAGGTCTAAATTTTGCACACAATTTCTAGACCTTTAGGAAGTGTTGATTCGTCGTTTTAGATTACCCTAGATTCCATGCTTATCACAGTTATTGTTGTAGTCTCCTCTATTCTGTTTCTCAGTTGAAGCACATTAACAAAACTTTCCATACCCAGCTATTTCGATTTAGGAGTAGGATAATATATACTCACAGGTTTAGGATGACCAGAGTTTTAGTGTCATATTTGGTGTTGCTCCACTTCCAATAGACCTATTAAGTACCCCAGCGAAGTCACTTCAAAGAATCACAAGCATTGCTTCACTACCATTAGACTTGTTAAGTACCCCAATGAAGTTTCTTTCTTCACCTCTCTGTGTAGGAGTCCTTTCTCTTCTTTCACCCTTTCTTTATTTTAAATATGATCTCAACATTTATTAGGAATTTTATTTATCCAGGGTGGAAGAGGGATCTCAACTTATTTTATGAGCAAGAGAGGTTGTTCCTTGTTTTACAGAGACCCTTATATATACCACTGAGATTAATTTTCTTGCTTTGGTTTTCTCCTTTCCCTTCTCTGCTTGATGGGATCGACAAGTTACAACACCATTTAATTACAATGTCGAGTCAAGGAATGAAGATCCTAAAATAGATACAGGTGTCGTAGTCTGCTGAATTTTTCTATTCGAAATGAATCATATTTTCCATGTGGACATCATTGATATTAAGTATATTTAGACCGAAGCTAAGAAGAGGGACTAAAAGTTAGCCAAGCATTGTTGGATGTCACAATGCCTTTTTAAAACTTTCACCATATTTTCTCAGAACAAGACAAAACACTTACACACAAGACATGACATAAAAGACAAGAACAATAAAAGACAAGGATAGTAGTGTGTACATAGGTAGAAACACGGCCCTGGCGCTACTACTGAAAATAATGTTTCAAATCTTGGCTATTAACGGGAAGAGGGTCAATCCTCTCATCTAAAGATTGAAAACGATAAGTATTATGGCCAGACTTATCATGAATAGTAAAGGTTTTGATCAACATGATTGAAATTTGGTGTGTTTACCTTTCTCTTCATGGACCTTGTCCCATTTCAATACTAGGTCTCCCAAATTGAACTCCCTATTCCCCGTGTTAGCGCTTGGAATTCACCTAGGCTGAGATAGACAAACTCTCAAGGCTACATCAAACCATTTCACCTCGTAGCTAGCCCTACGAGGTATGAGAAGGCTCTCTCGGGTCAAAACTCGATGGATTTTGTCAATAGGATGAGTTGACCAATTAAGAACAAGGATTTTAGGCTAGTAAACTGATAAGGGGGATTGATTTAAAGATTTTTGGTTTTTTTGGTGGCAATTGGAAGGAGTGCAATTCAGGGTGTGGGGATTGAGCACAGTTTTTGCAAGGGGGATCTTTGGGGCAAGGTAGGAGTGAGCGGTGATGCCTTAATCTGAGATGGATGATCAGGGATGATAGAGAAGGAGCTAAAGAGGGCAAACAATCATTTGAATCCTCTCTAGATAGCAGAAAACATAAATTTTGAACAAACTAAAAAGCTGAGCATGTCAAAGCATGTATTCAAACTTTACCACTTCATCTGTCCAAATAGAAGCAAAAGAGAGATGTAGAATACATAAACAAACTTACAAAAACATGTAGAGAACACACCATCAACACTACAATCCACAAGAATCCACAAGGATGTCTGCAAAACCCTGGCCTTCTTCCTCTTTAAATTGCAAAGATAGATGTATAATATACAATGAAACTTTCTCCCTCAAGAGTCCAACCTTCCAACCTCTCGAAATGACTAAGAAAACACATAATATAGGCAAGCTAACCTCTTCCCTTGCCTCTAGGGGTCGAGCTCATCCTTCTAGGAGCAGTTTGAACTAATTCCAAACTAAGCACTAGATAATAGGCAGCTCAACAACTTGCCTCTATTACTTAGCTAACTGATTCATGCATTAATTATTCATTTTTTACATCAAGGAAGCTTCTAGAAGAGTAAAGAGAGGTAAAATCTATCAAAGTGCCATGAAAATATTACATTTATCCATCATCTACAAGTAAAAATAATCAACCATAGTCAAAACAGTGTTTTTTGACCAAAAAAATCAATTCTGGCAAAGTTAGCTCTCATGTCCGCGCCCCCTAGCTCTCATGTCCGCGCACCTTTGCAGCAACTTTTGAGTGGGTTCCACTGGTCCAAATCAGGTGCAAGATGGCTCATTGGAAATCTTGGTCTGTCTACTTTCCATCCCAAGTGGAATTTCTGAATTTGGAGTTGTTTTGCCCCCTCAAAAACCATTTCTCCCAAGGTCACTTTCTGCAACTCAAAAAGTGGGCAGAAAGTCATTTTTTTGATGTATTTTGAGCTTTTGGAGGCTCAAATCTCAAAATCCGGCTTCTCCCAAGTATTGGTAATTTTTCTCTTTGCATGCCCTTTCCAAAAATGCCAAGTTTTCAAAATTCCGAGCAGTCCTTCAAAACAGCCGCGCTCGGGACGCGAACATGACACGGGAAAAACCTGTAAGTTTACCAAAAATTGGCTAAATGCTCCAAAATTCTCAAAATTTTCAGATTTTGATACTAGATCAAGGCTGATCAGTACCATGATGAATGAAGGATGCTTCAGCCAAGATGGAGAGTGGATTTGTCCTTTTCTTCTTCTTCCGGGCCTCTGACAGCTTTCGTTGGAGGATTTTGTTTCTAGCTTTACAAACATGCAATCTTGCCCAATAGTGTGTCTTCATGTTGCGTAGCAGCTCTTTGTCACGATTTTCCTTTTCCAATAATCTCTCCAAATGTGCATTTACACGAATAAGCATGGACTCCCGATCAGCACGCAATAGGTCACCAGGCCTCCTACGGTTCAAAGTTCGATCACTGCAGATCCTCCATAGCTCATCAAGCTCCTTTTCATCTTCTAATTGTTTGGTGCGTTGTTCTAGATAAGTGTTGGTCCATTGGGCCATTTGGAGCTTCTGCTGCAACACGAGGTTCTCCTCCTCCTTCTGCCTGATAATCTCATAAAAATTTGAAGGGGAAGAGCGGGCGTCACGATCAATGAAATCATCATGTGCCTCGTGAACTGCCTGATCCTCAATCATGGGCTACTTGCCCTCTCGTACTGCCTGTGCCAATAAAGAAAGCGAGGCCCCTTCCACCTGGTGTGGAGATAACACTCGCTGCTCTGAAGATGATGACGAGACCCCTTCCACCTGCTGTGGAGAAAGTACTCGTCGAGTTGTTGCAAATAAGGTCCTATGACCTCTCTGATATGTGACCCGAGGAGAAAAAGCCATGTGTCTAGGAATGCTGGTCTCGGGCTGATGTGATGGCCCTCCCTCCTCATGAACTGGCTCCGGCCCTGGATGTGGCTGTGTGAAAAAGTGTCGGGAGATGAAATCTGCCCAAGGAATGCCCTGCTTGCTCAGCTAATGGGAAACTATTAGCTGAATAAGACCATGATGGCATAAGCTCCGAAGCTGCTGTGCTGGGGTCTGTCTCTGAAAGAGAGCGGCCAACCTCTGAATGTCGTGAGATAAGTATGCTGCGATGTTCATGATTCTCACTCTGGTGAAGTGCATCAACATGCGCATATGATAAGAAGATACTCGTGCGAATCTCCCCTCGCATGTGAAGTAGTGCATAATAAGTCTCATGATATCTATATACTCTGCTCGGAGGAACTTGATGGGAAATTTCCCTGACAAGTTATGCATACAGGTAGACCTGACATATGGCTCATAATATACTAAGTCCAGCCACTTGCGCTTCAGCCACACCTCAC
>APFE030533751.1:49142-74289 GCA_000404065.3 Pinus taeda | reverse complement strand
GATCACTCATCAAGATTTTTGGACATCCAAATCGAGTCAACATGTGTTCAAACAAAAACTTCTCAGTCGTGGTGGTTGTGCAGTCTTTGATCGGTTGCACTTCTTCCCAACGAGTCAGGTACTCTTTCACGGTGATAATGTATCTTGTGCCCGTCTTTCCCTAAGGTTTGATAGGTCCTACAAAGTCAATTGCCTACTTTTCGAAGGGCTGCAGCATTATTTGTAGATTCAAAGGCATATTGTTCTTGTGCGATGGTTTTCCTATCCTTTGACATATATCACAGGCCTTACAGTGTGCTTTTGAATCCTGATGAAGGATTGGCCACCATAACCCTGCATGGAGAATCTTTTGCACAGTCTCTTGTCCTGCATAGTGTCCTCCCGCAGTGCCCCCATTCGCTTCCGCGAGGATCTGACTTCGTTCAAATTTAGGTACATATCTTCACAGTATCTCATCATTACCCATCTTGTATAGGTGCCACGCAATGATAGAAAAATCAGCCACGCGCACCACCAGTTCCTTCTTCTACTGGATGCAGTATTCCTTTGGGGCAGTCCCTGTTGTCAGAAAGTGGATTATATCTTCAAAGTGTCCGTCCGCGACGTGCTCGTCAAAGAGCTATGCATCAGGTAATCCTTCCTCCAAATTAGTAGGTTCCTCACCCATCTCAATTCGCAACAAGTGATCTGGTCCTGCGTTAAGGCGTCCAAGCTTCACAACGACCTCAAAATCATATTCTTGGAACAATAAGAGCCACCTGCATATGCTCCCCCCCAACACAAGCTTATTAACCAAGTATTTTAGCATGGAATGGTCTGTATACATCTTGAAATGTCCCCCTAGCAAATAATGTCGGTATTTTTGAAGCGCGTACACCATAGCACACCCCTTGCATTTAGTTGTGGAATAGTTCTTTTCTGCTTTAGACAATCTGCGACTTGCGAATGTGATAAGGTGATCCAAGCCCTCTCCACCATCGTGTGTGAGTACTTCTCCCAACGCTATACATGACACGTCAACATGGACATGAAACTACACATCCCATTTTGGGAAGACCATGATTGGCACGGAGGCCAATTTCCCTTTTAGTACATCCAAGCTCTTCATGTAATCATCATTCCAGCAGAACGTGACATCCTTTTTCAACAGTTTCTCCATTGGTGCGGTGATCTGAGCATAGATTTTGATGAACTTCCTGTAGTACACCGTATGTCCCAAGGTAGCGCGCAACTGTTTAACACTTCACGGTGCTTCCAAAGTAAGAATTACTACA
The DNA here is from genome assembly GCA_000404065.3 of Pinus taeda. Classification (NCBI taxonomy): domain Eukaryota; kingdom Viridiplantae; phylum Streptophyta; class Pinopsida; order Pinales; family Pinaceae; genus Pinus; species Pinus taeda. The sequence continues at coordinate 73,015 of APFE030533751.1, read as the reverse complement.
ATCTTTGCGAGATCTACCATTAGTCCCTGTTTGCAGACCACATGTCCCAACAGGTTCCCAAAGGGAACGAGGAATGTACACTTCTTGAGGTTCAGCGTGATTTGGTGGTGTCAACAAGTATCTAGCATCAAGCGTAAGCTCGCTACATGGTGCTTAGCCAATCCAAATACATTGTAATCATCCAGATAGACCTCCAGGAATTTGTGGATATATTCTTTGAATGTTGCAACAACTATGCACAAAAATATGGCCAGCACGTTCTTCAACCCAAACGGAATAAAAGTGTATTGAAAGCAACCCCACTCAGTCATGAAGGTGGTCTTGCTCCTGTCTTCCAGTGCGATTTTGATCTGGTGGTACCCTGAGAACCCATCAGTAAAAGAATATGCTTCTTACCCACTGACATTTTCCAATACTTCATCTATGAATGGAGTTGGGAATGGGTTGTGCGCACATGCATCATTCAATTTCTTGGGGTCCACGCATATTCTTATCTCACCCTTCCGCTTCTTTTCCTACACTACCATAGGGCTTACCTAGTTAGATTCTTCCACTGGCTCAATGATTCCAGCTACGAGCATTTTTTCTAGTTCTACGCGGACCTTTTCCTTGTACTTCAAATTCAAGAGGTAAGGCCTCTATTTAACCGGCTTCACATCGAGTTTTAAGGTGATCTTCATCATCCCTAAATCGCCAATGATCCCCTTTAAGTCCGTGATCTTGGTCGGAAATAAGTCCTGGTACTCACGGAGTAACTCAACGACCTTATCCATTGTCGCATCATCCCAGTAGTCATCGAGCATTGCATACTTCGGTTCTACCTCCGTACCAATATTTACCTGCTTCGTCTTTATCGGCGCGACTATGTTAGGGTCTTCAATCAATGGCCCCTGCACCTTGCGATAACCATCAATTTATGGAATGTTAACTTTTCGTGGATCTTCGTCATCTTCTTCAATATTCACGTTGTAACACTCCAGCGCGCAACTCAGTTGGGTCACCCATTCAGGTTGAAGCACTTTTATTGGCTCCTGGGGTATTTTAAAGATAGTTGCTTTTACTGCTTGTAGCGCATCATCAACAGTATCCCACCACCAATCCTCAAATGTGAAGATTAATAGGAATCCTTTGCGCAAGATATCTCATTTTTTCGTTCCATGTCGTAGCTCCATCTCTATATACCAGTTCATGGGTATAATATCCAGGGTATGATAGAAAAGGTGCACCCACTCAGGTTGTGGCTCTTTCCCATATACCTTTGTCCATTTTGCAAGTTGCGCGTGCGAAACATCCTGTCCATCATACTTGTCTTTTAACCGCATTTGAGGCTTCCCAAACCGCATGTGCATCATTCTTCTGCATTCATGCCAATCCTCAAAAAAAATTTGGTGCGTGCCCCACCACCTTGTGGGCATAGCATGCAGTACCCATTCCAAAGCTTTGAAATGTTGTTGTTCGGATACTTCTCTTTCAAATCTGTTCAAGAAGTCATCTACTTCACTTAACCCATCGTACATACGTAGATCCCTCACTTCCGTCGATACACATCGCAGCAATCTCGTCATCATGTTATAGTTCAGTGTGGTTACTCGTGTAACCAATTATTCCATTGTTATATTTCCTCATCCAAATCCGATGTGCATGAGCTTTCGCATTCCCATGAGATTTGTCCATTCGCGGTCAGATTCACCCAGTGTTGCTCTCGAGTAGTTATCTTGTAGATGCAGTCCAATTCATCGTCATTGTCATAGTTGCACACTGGCTTCGTATAGCGTGATCCTTCTACAAGGTCTAAAGGTACAACCACGCGTAGAGACTTTTTTTCAAAAATAATCTTGCGCTTCTTCAGATTGATCACCCCATTCATGTCATTGCCCCTATCTTTTCCTAATAGCGCGGTGTAGGGATTGATGTCATCAATAATCTCTATCACTTCGAAATCTGCTACCTCTCTTGCTCCTTCGATATCTACTATGATTCCCTGCAATCTCCTCATAGGTAGGATATTTTGTTGGTTCACCATTCGTAGTTGGATAGGAGACCATTGCAATGTAGGCCTTCCAATGCGCTCCCATGTCTACTTCGATAGGACATTCGCATCTGATCCTATATCCAGAATCACTTCGTCCATCTCATATCCTTCAATCTGCACAGTCAATCTCATCTCCCTTCCCATTGGCGTTGTGCACTTTCTGAGTTTCCAAACTATGCATGGTCCTAGCGCATCTATTTATAAGTCCCCACAACCCTTTTATAGCCTTGCTGTCACGCAGCAGCTTCATGCATGTTTCTAGGAATGTGGTGAGCATCGATGGGTGCATTTTCAGCTCCAGTCTATCTTTACTTCCTGAAGTGGAGGCATCAGAAAAGATCCTCTTGGCTTCCATGAAGGTCTCCTTAGCGTGTTCCAAATCAAACTTTGGTTCCTTCATTGGAGCCTTGTGAACCCAAGTATTATCTTCAGGCTACTTTCCTTTGTCATCCCCTATCATAATTCCACTTCGGAGCACAATATTTACATTAGGGTCTTCCTCGCGTGGCTCAAACCTCATCATTTGCAGGCTCTGAAGGGGGAGGTTGGAGTGCTCCTTTATCGTGCAACCGTGCTATCAGCGTGGGACAATCCTCTATCTCGTGATCAAACAATGTACAATAAAAACATGATGGCCGCGTTGGATTTGCACAAACTCAGGCATAATGTCCTGGCCCTCCGCAATAGTAACATATCAGCGATCTACGACCTCTTCCTAGTCCTCCTCCACCTCGGCCTCATCCACGCCCCAGAAATCCGGTTTGCACCATCCCTGCATTCTGGTCAAGGGGCCGCGTTTTGGCCTGAACTCTATAGGTAGGATTTTGATCAATCATCAGCTCATAACCTCTACAAGTGTGCTCATCATGTCCCACTAATCTATAGAAATTACAGAACAATTGTTGTGAATTCTGTGTGTACTTTTGTAATAAATGGCAGTTATCTGTAGCATGCTTTCCTCCTATCTAACAAATCACGCACCATAATGCAAGCATCGTGCTCGGTCCTACTTGTGCCTCTGGTCTTAATGGTATTGGTCCTCCTCCTGCGAGGTAATTCACGAACACCGTGCAGTGGTCCTTGTCATGTCCCTGACCCTTGCACTTTACGCACCATACCTCATCGCGCACTTCTGGGCAAGTTGTCCTTTCATGTTTCAAGCTCTGCATCTCAAGGCACAAGTTTTTCAACTGTGCGTGAATCTGCTGAACTCCCAGGTTGGGATCCTGTATCAGGGTTTTGTGCAATCTCATCGCAACCTCCAAGGCCTCGGCCTGAGTGGTTAACCTCTGTTGTGACAGTGCATTCCTTAGATGCGGCGTTAACGATGCTACAAACCATTTGCGGTGTTGTCCATCTGTCAACATCATGTTAGCTTCGCGAATCATGCACTTTAGTCTCTAATCCAACTCCCAAGGGGTCTCGCCTGGTAGCATTGTGATTTCCTTGAACCCAATGATCGATTGCACCTCTGACTTTGGCCTGCTAAATTATTTGTTTAGCGCAACTTGGATATCTGCAATCCCCGCATTCGGATTGTCATTGGAATGCTTAATGTACTAGGTCAGTGTCCGATCCTGCAGAGTGCTTACCAATGGTGCCTTCTTTATATTGTCATTTGTGACTCCCTGCGCTTCCCATATAGCTTTTATCATGAACGAAAATTGGTCTGTATCTTCATTTCCTACTCCCTTGAACATTGGCAACTTTATCGCACTCGCCATATTGCTTCGCAGTGGTGGCAGAGGTGGTATGGGAAAATAGGGGGTGAAGACGGTGAAACTGGCGGCGGTGTAGGTGGGGGTAGTATGCATGGAATCCTCTACCTTATCAAATTGAACGCACTTCTTGGTGATACCTTCGCGAGCTCTTGCTCACCCCCTCATGGAGGTGAAATCAAGGGCCTAGTTTCTAGTTATGTACTACCTTCGTTTTTGTAGATTCTCCCACTTTGTGTAGCACCAAACATCAATTTATTCGCATAACCTGTTTTTTACACAGTAGAATTTTAATCCAAGTGTTCAAAGATTTAATGTACTTACCTCGCGGTCCTTTGAGGAAGCGTCGTTCTACCTCACTATAGCTGACTGAAGTATCTACCCTGAACTCAGTGATGAATCCTCCTATGATTCGATCGAGCCAGTGATCAACAACGTGCGTGATCTTATCCTCTGATGATTCCAATCTGCGCACCAATTCTGGAGTCCACACAATAGGTCTATCGAGCTTACACCTTCCCTAGTTGTCTGCTAGCTTTGCAATCCACTCGCATAGCTCAGTGGGGAAAGATACGAAGAGAATTTTGTGGATATCTGTATATAAGTAACATTCTAACCACTCTTCCTTTGATAGTCACTAATTCCTATTTTCCTATGCCGCGAACTCATGAATCTTTCTGTCCAACCAATCTTCAATTCCCTTCTTTATCAGATTCCAGTGATACGACGTCAGACATCTCTATGCAGATCTCAGTCTCGGTAACGGAACCATTTGTTGGCTTGTTGGGGCCTGACCCAGGTTCTGAGTTAATTAGCCAAACAAATCCCTATACTATTGGCCCTTTCGGAAACAGTCCGCGGAGTGCGAACTGAGATCTCACTTGAAGTAGTATGGGGGGGTGTTGGAACCAAGTTTCTGCACCCTTGAGATGTCTAAGAGGTTGAAATGGTCCACCGATTAGTCCCTTCATGCAGGTTGCTTTGCGTACTTCCCAGGCCTTCACGCAACCCTAACCAGAGGTTGTGGAGCTTCCGCACTGCTGGAGTAGCGCTCTGCGTTATTCCCCTAAATCGCACCTAAGATCTTACTTATCTTACTGTGCCTAGTAATTTATATTTGCGTAAATGGATATCTTATGTTACATTTATTTATACGACACATTCATAAGAGGTTGCGTAGAGAAATAAACAGTACACTTTCAATTTAAACCCAACATACATTAAAACAAGAAAAGATACACAGTAATATGGTAAACTTCTCTTTATTAATTCTTCAACAGTTACAGACTCGACCTTCCCTGCGCACTCAGCTGCAGACTACTGGGCCTCTATGCACTCAGCTATGGAGCCTTCTCCTACTCTACGACCCAAAGACACACTTTACACTTGGACTCCATCTCTTGGACTTATCATGCTTCTTTCTTATCTTGGCTTCACTATCCTCCCTCTACACTTAGAGCCTCGCTCTATTTATACAATCCCATGGTCTGCGGACCATGGGTAGGTCTATCAAGCCGACATTACATTACAAAAACAAGGGCAAACAACCCTGTGACTCTATTATAACTTCGCGCTCTGCGCCCATAACTCGTGGAGCTTTAACAAAGTACTTGGTCATAACTTGGGCTTTAAGCCCAAAAACATGCCTTGGGGGGGGATTTCATGCCCAACAAGATGATAACATGACTTTTCAAGAGGTAAGGCCTAAAATGTTTCACTTCTTTGTAGACCGCATACACTTATATATCTATGCCAGGGTAATTTAATTTCGATCCAAATAGGCCAGCACTCATAAACAAAATAGGCCGTCCATTTCCCTGATTGTCCTTTTGAGTCAAAACGACTGTTATAGATGTATCAAAGGAAAAGGTATACAACAAGAAATCTCTATTAAACACTAGACTATATAATTTTGGGGCAATTATTATCGCTTATTTGATTTGAGCAAAAGAATATTTCTCCCTCTAGTCCCATTTGTATATAACATCCTTCTTGATCATCTCTTGAAAAGGTTTAACAGTTTGTGCATAATCAAAGATAAACTTGCGGAGAAAATAATTTTCACCAAGAAGGATTTCATGGCTTTCTTGTTCTTTAGCATCTTTAGATTTTTATTTATTTCAATCAAGAGTCCTTGCTTCCAAATGAATTAGTGGTTGGGGGGTTCTTACAAAACCTCTAATTGAAATAGTTGGAATAGTGTAAAGTACTATATCTATCCTTTCAAGAAACCTACTCCTATTATCTAATTAATCTATGTAAATAGTACAAATAGGAAAAAGTCTTCTGAAGACTCACTAAAGTGATTGCGCAGATTATTATCTCTTGCCTTACCACCTTCACTCCTCCTTGTCTTAAATGTTTGCATTAAATGTAAGAACTCAAGAAAAATTGTTAGATCTAAATATAACACTTGTTGCACTTCTTCGGCAATGACACCAAAATATTGATCTAATTTATTTTCATAAATTAAGACATTAAATTATTAACCCCAAGAGTCTATAAAATTAGAAGGAGATCACTATATGTGAAGAATTAGACTTGGATTTTCCTTATTGTCACTTAAGGTCAAAGAATGAAATGCTTGTAACAAATTCTAAATAAAATCCAAATTTATGGCTATCATTAATTAACAAAATGAAATGAAATTTAAACTAAATAAAAATGTTGATTGACTAAGCTGTAATTGAAATGGAAATAATGAAAATTATAACTTGCAAAGCAAAATAAGATTCTAGTTTTTCAACTCAATAGGAAAGGAACTAATCTTCTTTGATCTAGGCTACAAATTCTTATACATGTATAAATTCAAGTTGTGGGAGTTTATTCCTTAAGAGAGCCCCACATAACAATGATTTCCTCACTTATTTAAATTTTTGAATAAAGAAGAAATTGTAATCACACATGCTTGAATGAAAAGACACTTGAAAGAAAGTTAAAAAACATAATTGATTCAAGTTAAATCGGTAGATCAAGTAATGCAAGAAAATCCACTTTTCCTGTATCTTCAACTTTTCCCCTTCTGGAATGTCAATGTACTACTGACATCAACGTGGCCATACACATTTAACCATTTCTTAATTTAGTTATTTAATCCTGCAATAAAACAAACAAAAAAAATATCTATGCATGTACCGAATTCTTTGCTTACTCAATTGCCTCAAATTCCATAACAGCACTTGCTTCCTGTTGGGTGTGGAACCTAATTATCTTCTTTATTAAAAGGTATCGTTGCGTTGGACCCCAATTCGTGATGGGGTGGCAATGCCACCTGTCATTTAATCGTCTTTGGGGGGGGTGACAACGATTTTAAGAGCCCACCCTCGCGATGGTTCAGGGGCAGCGCCCCCAACCTAAAAATAAATGTAAAATTGCCATGTAAAATATTGTAATTTCGTAGTCAATCTAATTCATTCATTAGGCAGATGATCTGAAGGTATAAGTTATGTTTAATTTAAGGTTTTTTCCCTAGAAGGTAACTCCTCACTATATATGAGGGGATTGTATTGCGGTTGGAGAAATGTGTATTCTGTATTAGAAAGAGAGAGAAGGTTGTGTGAGAGCGAAGAGGAAATTACAGTGGATCTATTGTAGGTTGTATCTCTTCATTTTGCTAGATAATATAAAAAGAATGACTGGATGTGTCTCCATGGACGTAGCCCAAATTGGGTGAACCACATATATGTGTGTCTCTATTGCTTTATGTTATTTATGTGTTTGTGTTTCTACAATATTTTATGTGTTCCATTGCTTTGTAATATATAATTTTCTAACAACTAGTATTAGAATTGAAGGTCTATTTAGTTGATAAACTTGCAAGAGAGAAGGGTTCCTAGTTCGAGTGGGATAAATGGTGGAAGATGGTAGGTTTAGGGTCGAAAAATTTAACATCCAAAAGTACCAGTTGTGGAAGATGCAGATGGAAGATTATCTGTATCAGAAAGATATGTACCTATCATTGAGTAGAAAGACAAAGAAGTCGACTAGTATGACAAGCACAGAATGGGATATTCTTGACAGAAAAGCACTTGGAACAATAAGATTGTGCCTAGCAGCATCGGTAGCCTTTAATTTTTCAAAGGAAACGACAACAAAGTGTTTAATGTCTGAATTATCTAAATTATATGAAAAACCCTCGACCTCAAATAAGTTATTTCTTATGAAACATTTGTTTAATATGAAGATTTCAGAAGGTGGTTCTGTTGCTGATCATTTAAATGAATTTAATACGGTTACCAGTTAATTAAGTTCTGTAGGGGTAACTTTTGATGATGAAGTTAGGGATCTGTTATTTATGTGCTCATTACCAGAAAGTTGGAATGGTTTAGTTATGGCCATTAGTAATTCTATCTCTAGATCTAGTACTTTAAAGTTTGATGATGTTGTCAGTGCAATCCTTAGCGAGGAAATGCGACGGAAAAGCTCTGGTCAGACATCAGGTAATGCTTTGACTACATTGACTAGGGGAAGAAAAATGCAAAGAGGAAAGAGCCCAGGATATCGCTATAAGTCAAGGAAAGGTAGATCCAAGTCCAGATCGGGGACAGTGTGCTAGAAATGTGGGAAGAAAGGACACATGAAGAAAGACTGTAAGTCTCAAAAGGAAACAGAAGGAGACGTGTAACAAGAAAACAATCATGAAGCGAATGTGACAGGTGATGTTTTGTGAGATGATTTGATTCTTTCTTTAGAAAATATTATTGATGCCTGGGTGTTAGAGAGGGGCCTCATTCCATGCCACACCTGATAGGAAACATTTTCATGATTATGTTCAAGGAGATTTTGGACAGGCTCGTTTGGTGATGATAAACCCTGTAAAATCATTGGAATGGGTAAAGTTTTCATAAAAAAGCAGAATGGAAACCAATGGCTATTGAAGGAGGTAAGGCATGTACCAGATCTGAAGAAAAATCTAATTTCAACAAGGCAATTGGGAGGTGAAGCCTATGTAACTACTTTTACAGATAAAACCTGGAAGGTCACTAAAGGAGCCCTAGTAATAGAAAAATGAGAAAAGGTTGGTACATTGTATTTATCCAATGGTATTTCTAATTTTGTTAATGCTTTAAACTTTACAAAAGCAGATATAGCATTGTGGCATCATAGGTTCGGGCACATGAGTGAGAAGGGGATGTAGATTCTTCACTCAAGAAATTTTTTGCTAGATTTGAAACATGTTGATTTAGAATTATGTGAGAATTGTTTTTATGGAAAACAGAAGAGAGTTAGATTCCTCAGATTTGGGAATAAAAGAAGAGTGAAAAAATAGAGCTTTTTCATACAGATGTATGTGGACCTTATCAAGTATCATCTCTCGATGGCTCTCACTATTATGTTACTTTTATTAATGATGCAACCAGAAAAAACTGGATTTATTGTATTTGAAATAAATTTGATGTTTGATACTTTTAAGAAATGGAAAGATTTGGCTGAGAATGACACAGAAAAAAGGTTGAAGTGTCTCAGATTAGACAATGGAGGAGAATATTGCAGCAAAGAGTTTGATAAATACTATTCAGAGCATGGAATTTGCAGAGAGAAGATAGTTCTAGGAATACCACAAGAAAATGGTGTGTTAGAAAGGATGAACAGGACAATCATGGAGCATGCAAGGTGCATGAGATTTCATGCAGGATTGCTTTTACAATTTTGGGAAGATGTTGTAGATACTGTTGTTTATCTAATAAACAGAGAGCCTTAAAGTTCCTTGGATGTTGGTATTCTAGAGGAGGCATGGACAAGAAAAAAGGTAAATTTCTCATTTTTAAAGACTTTTAGTTGTGAAGCCTTTGTCCACATTAATAAAGAAAATAGAAAAAAGCTTGAGGAAAAATCAAATAAATGTACCTTTATTGGATATGGTGTTAATGATTTTTTTTATTGCTTTTATGATTATGAAAAACACAAAATAATTAGGAGCAGAGATGTCATATTCAATGAAAAGGTTTTGTATAAGGATCAGATGCAGGAAAAGAAACAAGAAAAAGAAAACAGAGAATACAGAGTGCTTAATGAGATCACAGAAAAAGTAAAGGTGCCTAAAAATCATAATGATCAACAACCAAAACAACAACAGTGACCACAACAGCAACAGGCACCTCAAACACCTGAAAGTGGTGTTAGAAGATCTACCAGGATAAGTAGACACCATAAATGATACTCTCCTTCATTATATTATGTATTGTTAATTGATTCTAGCGAACCCGAACGTTATGAAGAAGCAGTGCAGGTAGAAACCAAGAAGAAGTGGGAGCTAGCCATGAAAGAAGAAATTGACTCCTTGCTACATAACCAAACTTGGGACTTATTAAGGTTTCCTGTAGGTAAAACAACATTTCATAATAAATGGGTTTATAGGTTGAAGGAAGAAGATGAAGGTAGAAAAAGGTATAAAGCTAGACTTGTGGTGAAGGGATTTGCATAGAAAAAAGGTATTGAATTTGATGAGATATTTTCTCCTATTGTTAAAATGACTTCAATTATAACTATTTTAATTATAGTAGCAGCAGAAGGTTTGCATCTTGAGCAGTAAGATGTAAATATGGCCTTTCTCCATGGGGATTTGGAGGAAGAGGTGTATATGCAACAACCACAAGGATATGAGGTCAAAGTGAAGGAGAAAATAATATGCAGGTTGAAGAAGAGATTGTATGGCTTAAAATAGGCCCCAAGGTAGTGGTATCTAAAATTTGACAGGTTTATGTCTGAACAAGGTTATACTAGATGTCACTTTAATCATTGTGTTTATCTCAAAAGGAAAAATGATGGCAACTATATTATATTGTTATTTTATGTAGATGACATGCTTGTTGCAGGTTCGAACATGTAGGAACTAAATGTGCTCAAAGGAAAATTGGCAAATTCTTTTACAATGAAGGATTTGGGTGCTGCAAAACAATTCATTGGTATGAGAATAACTAGAGACAGGAAAAATAGCAAATTAACATTGTTTAAGAGTGAGTACATAGAAAAGGTGTTGAAAACATTTAATATGCATAATGCGAAACCAGTTACTACACCTTTGGCTAGCCATTTCAAACTAAGTAAGGAGATGTGTCCCAAGACTTAGAAAGAGATGGCTTATATGTCTAAAGTTCCATATGCATCAGCAGTTGGAAGATTAATGTATGCAATGGTCTGCACAAGTCTTGATATTGCACATGCAATGGGATTTGTAAGAAGGTACATGAACAATCTAGGAAAAGAACATTGGATGGCAGTGAAGTGGATTCTCAGGTATTTGAGAGGTACCACAAATCAAGCATTATGCTTTGGTGGTTCAAACATTGCTCTACAAGGATATGTTGATGCAGATATGGTAGGCGATAGAGATAATAGGAGGAGCACCACTGGGTATGTGTTTACTATAGGTGGAACATCAGTCAGTTGGGTTTCAAAATTGCAAAGTGTTGTTTCACTCTCAACAATGGAAATAGAGTATGTTGCTGCTATAGAGGCTAGTAAAGAAATGATTTCATTACAAAGGTTTTTGTGTGATTTGGGTAAGAAGCGGGAGTTGGGAAAGTTATACAATGCTCTACATTTCATTCCAAGATTAAACATATACATCTCAAGTACCATTTCATAGGGTCTATGTTGGAAGATGGACAGTTGAAGCTAGAAAAGATACACACTAGCCATAATCATGCAAATATGTTAAAAAAAGTTGCAACCAGGGAGAAACTGAGATTTTGCTCAGTTTCAATTGGTCTTCAAGTATGATGATGAATATGAGAAATATCCAGGTCTAAAGTGGATTCATTGTCCAACAAATGAAGAAGCGGTGTAGTTGTTATAATCAGTCTCCAAGTGGAAGATTATTCGGTGTGGAGCCTGATTATCTTCTTTATTCATAGGTATTGTCTCATTAGACCCCAATTCGTAGTAGGGTGGCAACGTCACCCATCGTTTAATCATCGTCAGGGGGTCCCAGGGGGGGTGACGATGATTTTATGAGCCCCCCATGGTGGGGGTTCAGGGGCAGCACCCCCGAAGCTAAAATAGATGTAAAATTGCCTTGTAAAATATTGTAATTTCGTAGTCAATCTGAGTCGTTCATTAGGTGGATGATCTGACAGTAAAAGTTGTGTTTAATTTAGGGTTTTTAGCCCTAGAAGCAAAACCCCTCACTATATATGATGGGATTGTATTGCGGCTGGAGAAATGTATATTTTGTATCAGAAGGAGAGAGGAGATTGTGTGAGAGCGAATAGGAACTTACAGCGGATCTATTGTAGGTTCTATCTCTTCATTTTTCTGGATAATATAAAAGGAAGGACTAGTTGTTTCTCCATGGACAAAGCCCAAATTGGACGAACCGCGTATATTTGTGTCTCTCTTGTTTTACGTTATTTTTGTGTTTGTGTTTCTGTAATATTTTATGTTCCATTACTCTATAATATATAATTTTCTAACACTTCCTTCATATGAAAGATTTCCACTATCTATCATTCATTCCAAACTACTACATTCAAATTGGAACTACACAATTGTACAGAGATGATTATAGAATGATAACTTCATTTCATTAACATAATTTGTACATACATCTACTCAAAACCTCTCCTTCCTCTCTATGACCTAATTTCACATTCATTTGGCCATTATCTCTTTTCCTCACACTTACTCTATTTTTTATTGTTTGTAGGCTTACAATAGATAGAATTTAGAAACATCACATGTTTTTCTAGATCCTAAAATCACACCATAAATCACTCCATAAATCAAAATTTTATAAATCCTAAAATCACATCATAAATCAGATTTTTCCAAATCCTAAAGTTACACAATCTATCCCTAAAATATTTGATGCTTTACATGGAAGATTTTCTTTTAGCATATTAACAAAATCTTACCTATCCAGACAACTTCTAGACTCGTGAATCATTCACCTAGATTTCCTAGAATAAATCAACTCAATATAATATTTACATAGAAGAATATAGATTCTTCTCGAAATGTAGAGACCCCCTTTTAGAACTTTGTCCTCCAAATGCTTAACGATTTATAAGCCCTAATGCTCCTGCACCAAACTTACATAGTAGAAATATTTATGACCTCCTTGTCATAATCCTTTAGCGTAAAAATCCTCCGGGATCAAAAAATTTGTGCCATAGCTAATCATCCATTTATTTGCATTGTTGTTCTTCTCCTACTATAGTTGTCCTCAATTCTCTAGGCCTCCAAATTCTATGCTAGAGTTATCCACTTGACTTGTTGATGCACTCTTATACATTCACTTTATTTATACTATTGAATGCCCTTTTCACATCAGTATTCATTCTCTTGGTCATCCTCCTCACCAACATCCATAACCTATCAATTTCATTATCTAGCTCTATTATTAGCTTAAACTTATTGTCCATTTTTGCTTGTTGCATATCCTCCTATGATATAAGAGTTACAATAATCTTACTAAATTCTAATTTAAATATCTCCTTTATGATTTGTTGATCATGTTTTGCATCTTCCTTCTTCCTATTGTCTTTCAAGACAATTTCTTCCTTTGGTACCAGTCTATCCTCATGTCAATATATGTTATTTCCTTGTTGAAATGTGTTGTTCCTACTATCCATCAATTGTTGCATCTTATCCTCCTCTATGTCATTATTGTATGACATTATGATTTATTTCTCAAAATCAGTTGAGTTTGAAAACTTTTTGTTGTTTTCATCACATATATCTCTTGCTAACTAGTTCTCCAAATACCCCATTTCCTCTTCAAAATTTTCAAGCATTAAATCTAAATGTTCTACTTGAGGTTATATCTCATCTCTAAGAAATAGCTTGGCTTCTATTTCTTGAACTACAATCTCAAGTCCCTCTTTACTTTATATGCCTACATCCTCATAATTAATTTTTAAATTAAAATTTACCTTGGCTTCCTCAAATTTGTAAACACGTCCTCATGACTAGGCATTCATGAACATTGTTGGCATTATCATGTGCATGGTTCCAGCTAGCTGATGTTGGAATTGATCTCAACCCTATGTAGCCTAGTTAATGTTTGGATGCCTTCCTTGTAGCATGGTTGCAGCTAGTTGATTTGGCATTGAGATGGTTATGTTGGCATTGATGTCAACATTCTGATGATGTAGGATGATGGTAGTTATTGGTTATTGTTCATGTGTTAGTGTTAGTGACATGTTGAGGACTATGGAATATTAGATCATAATGTTTATGTTCCTAATCAACACTTGTTGCAGCAATGTGTTGACCTTATGATGATGTTGGAGATGTGCTTCAGTGTGTTATAAAGATGTTGCAACTTGTGCAAGTTTCAAACGAGAGATAAGGACTTGTTAATAGTTGTGTCAACCCTATTTGTTGGTTTCTAGGTCCATTTGGAAATGGCACTTGGAAGATATGTTTCGCCTATTTTCATAGGCGTCACAAGGTTTGGAAGAGGTTTGGAGGTGAGTTCATATGCTAGAGGAGGTGATCCAACAAGTGGCAGAGGTAATGATCAAAGAATTTATTTCTTCCTTCCGCTCTGCCCCAACTGCACCCATGCAGACTTGTGCATGCAGTTGAAGGACTCCAACCACATGGAGAGAAGCCTGTGCATGTGGTTGCAGTCGAGATCATGTAGTTTTATGTGTGTGGTTGAGCTTCTTCACGAAAAAATCTTTGCATTTCTCGAGCACATCTGGATTACTTCGACTTGCATATTTGTATAAGCCTCTTAATTAATGGAATAAGGTCGAAATTAGTCAAATAAGTCTTCTAGTGGGTGTGAACATATTTAGTGCACATGTAGTGATGATTATGGTTGGATTTCGTCCACTTTGTGCACTCTTGATCCCAGATCAAAAGTGGAATTCACCCCTAATGTTTTACATTCATCATTTTGGAGTTGGGTGAGGTTGTTGAAGTTGGCATGTGAGTGAGAAGGTTGCAGAGAAGTAGAGGAATGCTTCATCCCTAGTGTGAGTAATGATAGCTTGTGCATGAATGTTAATAGTAGCAGTATGAGCACATCTATTTGCTGAACCATGCTATTTATGCAAAGTTTCATATTTCAAAGAGTTGTAGCAGAGTTGTTGGTAGAGATGGAGAGCTTGATATAGCTCCAATATTATGACTCTCCTGTTTGCTTTACAGGTGTTATTGATGCATATCGAACATAGCCATAGTGTTTTATGTTGTTGATTGTATTATGCAACAGTTATATTTTGGAGTGAGGGTTTGATGTTATGGCTGAGTGTGAGATTTATTTTAGTTTTTGGTGATTATATTATTTAGTTTTCATTGGATAGATTGTGGCCACTATTTCCTTGAGTAGAGAGCATGTTGTTGTGGTATTTTTATATGATTTACAGATAGTCTTGTTGTTGATATTTGATTGCAGAGTTGAATTTTAGTTGAGCATAGAGTCTTGGGATCTAGTATGAAAATAGATAAAACAAGGTCCGCATAGCGTAGAGGAGCAGTTACTTCATCGGTGTGGAGCAGTGATTGTGAAGTTTCAATGAAAGGAACAACTTCTCCATCCAATCGGAGCTGGATAATCCAATCAAATTTGGGCAAGGATCGTTGATCATGGTGGATTTCATTGGATGGGTAGTTCGTAGATCCATGTGAGAACATAGTCTTTCAATTTGATCAATAGAATCGAGTCTCCTAGCTTATGGGAGTTAGTCATCTATGTAAAAGGCATCATTTTATTAATAGAAGATTCAGGGCAACGCAACAACAACAAGGGTGGTTTTTTTCCCGATGAAGGGTTTTCTACCAGATATATTATGTCTCATGTATGATGATGTGATTGGTCCTTGATGTGTTAATTATTATTTCTCTCGTGACTATTTCATTTTATTTGCTTAATGGTTTATGTGATATGTTGTTGGTTATGTGCATGATTCAATAGAAAATTTTAAAGTGGTCAAAAATGTTAAGAAGTCACACAATTGATTCACCCACCCCCCCCCCCCCCTCAGTAGTGCTCAAAGGTTTCCACCAATTGGTATCAGAGCAGGGCTCTTGGTTGCAACTTGATCACTGGAAAGTAGATATGGATTTTGTTGGCAAAAATTTTGATTTTTTTTTAGAATGAGTTCTCAAGGGGTGGTTGTCCTTACTGCTGCAAATTTCAAGGTATGGAGAAAAAAGTTAAATCTCAGTTTTTGTCTTGTTGATCTAAATTTTAGAGACTGGTATGTGAAGTATGTGGCAAGGATCCATTTGCAGCTAAATTTTTGCAGCAGGATGCGCAAGCTAGATGCATAGTCTACAAAAATCTTCGTGATGATGATTTGAAGCTAGTAGGTTTGAAATATGCCAAAGAAATGCGGGACAAGCTAGAATCCATATCTGGAGATGGTACCAGCAAGAATATGGAGGATGAGAAAAAGAGCAAAAAAAGAATAGGAAGAAGAAAAAGAAGAAGGGCCTAAAATGCCAAGAATATCAGCCACAAGAGTCTCATTCTTCTAGTGAAAATGATTCATTTGATGATGAGAAGAAACCAAAAAATATTGAATCCAAAGGTATAAATATTAATGTTTTTCTGTTAAGTTATAATTTTGATGTTCCAAATTTTGATCAAGTTGAAGTGCCTAGTGAAGATGAGAATGATATTAAGGTTCTTAAAGCTAAGATTTCTAGACTAATAGTTACATGCAAGGATCAAGAAAAACTATTGCAGATATGTGATGATAAGGAGGCCAAGCTCAAGGAAGAGATTGTCAGCTTAAAGATCAAATTCGAAGAATAAAAAAAAGTTGAGGGAGGTATGAGGAAGAAATTCCAACAAAAGGAAAATGAATGTGAGAGATTAGAAGTTGAAGTCGTGTCCTTGAGAAAGCAGAGGAAGATGGAGAAGAGCATTGTAGTCATGGATAGTTTTCTTGTGATTGAGAGATCACCATTGGGTAAATCTGGTATTGGATTTCACAAGGGTGAGTCTAGTTTGCATGCAAGTAAAAACACCAAAGTTGAATTAAAATAACTTGTAGCATACAATGTCAGTAGCAAGAGTAGAAAAGAAAGAAACCAACAACAAATAAATAAGAAGCAAAACTAGCATCAACAAATAAGAAAACTTGAATGAGCTCCTACTTTCGGAAAACCATTGGCTCCTAGGGAGGATCGTGGCAGAGCTGTAAAGTTTCAAAGGAAACAACGTCCTTTTGTTTCTTTCGTGCATAAGTTAGAATGTTACAACTGTAAGTAGTTTGGGCATGTTACAACTAACTGCAGGAGTAGAATTTATAGATCTAATTAGAGGATCTTGCAGCAATTTCAACAGCTAAGGATATTCGCCATCAAGTATAATTGTGGTTTTGATGGTTATTTATATTCATGTAACATGTTTGGCCACAAGGAATATGATTGCAGATCTAACCAATGGAGGAGAAGCACATTGCAAGTAAATTATAGATCTAGCATGAGCAGCAGTTGATCCTCTTGCTTCATATCTTAGCTATGTGGAGTGCTACACATGTCATAATTTTGGCCATATGGCAAGAGACTGCTTGTTGTCTCGTTATTCAAGGCAAAAGCAGCAAAAACAGAGATGACCTAGCAAAAAACCAATAAAGGAAGAAAACAAGCAACCAAATACCATGTGGAGGAAGGAGCAACAATAAAGGAAGAAAAGAAGCAGTCGCAGACCATGTGGAGGAAGAGCAGCCCCTCCTGGAGTCCATGATTTTTTACTACATATTTATAGAGGACTACAGAGCTCATGAGAGGTGCATAATGTTAGGGGGAGTGTATGGTAGCAGTGTGTTAGTTTGATGAGTACAAGTTGTTGCAACAGCATATGATGAGTTCATTTGAGCCTCATGCACATTCAGTCCCACAAGATCAACCTGTCTATTTTAGCAACTATGAATTTCATTGATATATTCATGTAAAATGTTCATGGAGCCATGCACTTGTATTGTACTCGTCATTGGGTCATCTAGTCATGATTCATGAGGTCATATGTGAGTCATGTATGAGGTCTTCTATCATTGATATAACCATGTATGTACAATGTTATATGTCATATAGTCATGGTCATGTGGATTCTTGGTCCATATGGTGCTTCTATTTGTCGAAAGGAAGCATTGATTGCAGTGGAAGCGGTTCATTTTAGGTTGGAGTTATTTT
Source organism: Pinus taeda (assembly GCA_000404065.3). Lineage (NCBI taxonomy): Eukaryota > Viridiplantae > Streptophyta > Pinopsida > Pinales > Pinaceae > Pinus > Pinus taeda. The sequence continues at coordinate 55,168 of APFE030533751.1, read as the reverse complement.
TGTAGATGCCATGTGTTCAAGGGGAGCATTATTTTCTCTTGTTACTTTAGCTATACATGGTTAGTGTCATGATATGCTTAAAGGTATCATGATGTTCCTCATGTTATGCTTTGATAGTTGGGGTTCTTGACCTCATGTTATTAGCAAAGAGGTTGATGATGACCATTGATGTTGTTGCTATGTGGTTGATATGGATATGATGGTTGATGCCTTGATGTGCATTTTGTGTGATGTTGATTATTGTTGCTTGTTGCCTCATGTGTGTATTTTTGTTGCTGCTAGAGGTTGTTTGGTTGGATATGTTGCTCAGAATATTGATTGGTTTTATTTGTTGCTTGTTGTTGATGTGAGAGGCATGGATGCTTGTTGTTGTGCATCATTTTTCATCCATGTATAGATCCATTGCTCCAATGTTGTAGTACTTGTATTCTTGTTACCTTATCAGATCAAGTTTACCATTTTCCATTGATGTCAAAGGGGGGGTGATAGAGGATATTGGTCTGTAGTTTGTATGTGGTTTCCATCAATTCCAAAGGGGGGTATTTTTGGCATTATGATGTGCATGGTTCTAGCTAGATGATGTTGGCATTGATGTCAACCCTATGTAGCCTAGCTGATGTTTGGATGGCTTCCCTGTTGCATGGTTGTAGCTACTTGAGTTGGCATTGAGATGGTTATGTTGGAATTGATGTCAACCCTTCATGCCAACCTTTTGATGATGTAGAATGATGGCAATGATTGGTGATTATTCATGTGTTAGTGGTATTGACATGATGAGGACTTGGCATATTAGTTCATCATGCTTATGTTCCTTATCATGACTTCTTGCAGCAGTGTGTTGACCTTTTGATGATGTTGGAGATGTGCTTCAGTGTGTTACAGAGGTGTTGCAGCTTATGCAAGTGTCAAAGGAGAGATAAGGACTTGTTGACAGTCTTGTCAACCCTTGTTTGTTGGTTTCTAGGTCCATTTGGAAGTGGCACTTGGGAGACATGTTTGGCCTATTTGAAAAGGTGTCAAGGGACTTGGAAGAGGTTTGGAGGTGAGTTCAGATGCTAGAGAAGATGATCCAACATGTAACAAAGGTTCTGATCAAAGAATTTGTATTTTTCCTTATGCTCTTCCCAAACCACACCCATGCAGACTTGTGTGTATGGTTGAAGGGCTCCAATCACATGGAGAGAAGCATGTGCGTGTGGTTGCAACTGGGATCAGGTAGTTTTGTGTGTGCAGTTGATCTTCTTCATGAAAAATTCTCCACATTCCTTACGCGCTTCCAGATTATTTCAACTTGCATATTCGTAGAAGCCTCTTGTGTGAAAACCTATAGTGCACAAGTAGTGATGATTATAGTTGGATTTAGTCAACTTTGTGCACTCTTGATCCAAGGCCAAAAGTGGAATTCACCCTTAATGTTTTATATTCTTCATTTTTTAGTTGGGTGAGGTTGATGAAGTTAGTATGTGAGTGGGAAGGATGCAGAGAAGTAAAGGAATGCTTCAGACCTAGTGTGAGAAATGATAGTGTGTGCATGAGCATTAATGGAAGCAGTATGAGAAAATCTATTTGTTGAAACATAGTATTGATGCAAAGTTTCAGATTGCAAAGATTTGTAGAAGAGTTGTTGGTAGAGATGGAGATCTTGATATAGCTCTAAGATTATGACTCTCACATTTGTTTTGCAGGTGTTGTTGATGCATTTGGCACATAGCCATTCTGTTTTATGTTGTTGATTCTATTATACATTAATTATATTCTGGAGTGAGGGTTTGATGTTGTGGCTGAGTGTAAGATTTATCTTAGCTACTAGTGATTATATTATTTACTTTTCAGTGGATAGATTTTGTTGTGGTTTTTTTATATGATTTGTAGAGAGCCCTTCTATTGATATTTTATTGCAAAGTTGAATCTGATTTTAGCATAGATTCTTGGGATCCAGTATGAAAATATATGAAACGAGGTATGCATAGAGTAGAGGAGCAGTGACTTCATGTACATCCCTAGTTAAAAATTCATGTAAAAAAAATATAAGACCACGGTCATGGGACATGTATTCCAATTTGAATTGTGGGAAAGACATCCTAGTGGGTGTGCTAAGGAAATTGGCAAAGGCAATGGCAAAGGCTTTGGAAAGGCAAGAGGCATTTATTGACATTTTATTTATGAAAATAATGGAACTTAGGAGTAAAGGAAGGTGAAAGGTCACAGGGTTCATGTGAGGAGGAAAAATGAAGTAAGATAATAAATTGAACAAAATAGAGACCTCATTGATAAAAATGCTTCTGAAGATCAGTTGGCAAACTTTGGACAGGTGTTGGTGGAGCTCTCTCTCTCTCTCTCTCTCTCTCTCTCTCTCTCTCTCGCTCATACTCTTAGACACTTATAGTTTTCTTGGAGAAATCTTGGAGAGTGTGGCATACTTGGATTTTTGGAGCAAGAGGGCAAAGGAAGAGCAAGAAAGCGCAAGATGACATCAGGATCAGTAGCTACAATGGGTTTTTCTTGCAGGTACTGAGTTCCATGTATGTTTTCCTCGCTAGTCTTGGCATGCATCTGGTTTATTGGACATGATATGTGATTGGCATGGAGGATTGCCTGGATTGCCAGTGCATTTTCCGAGCCTTACCATTTCTTGGATAGCCATGGTGTTGTGGGTTCATTTCTTTGTTTTTCTGGTTGGTTCTCATGTTTCCTTTAGCTTGGGTTGAGTTATTAGTTCTTGGAGCCTTGGTTGGACAAATTCTTTGGAAGCTCTATAATGCCTTGGTTGAGTTATTAGTCTTGGAGCCTTGGTTGGACAAATTCTCTGGAAGCCCTATGTCAAATTGGGTTGAGTAACTAGTCCTGGAAGCCTTAATTAGACAAACACTCTAGAAGCCCTTAGTGGGTTGAGCCACTAGTCCTGGAATCCCTAGTTGGAAAATTGCTCTGGAAGCTTGGAAAAGTCGTGTATTGAGTTATTGGTCCTGGATCCTCGGTTGGACAAACACTCTAGATCTCGGCAGCAGTCGTGGGTTGAGTTACTAGTCCTGAAAGCCTTGGTTGGTACAAATGTCCTAGAGCCCTGGAAGGCTTGGGTAGGGACCGATCTGATGATGGTTTTGTGATGTCCGACCATGAGGTGGAATCACTATTTTATGGGTTGAAGTGGTTTGGCCTTTGGAAGCCCTAGATGGTTTTGATTGATGTGTTTTATGAGATCCCACATTCATCATTGGAATATGGCACGGGGGTGACTGGCTAAAGAGATATTTGGCTTATCCATGTCTAAAGTCGAGTGGAACATGGTAGTCCCATACCGGGTTGGATTTTGCATCATTAATATGAGGTTATTTCTCCTTGTTATTTCATGAGTATTCCACTTGTTTATTTGTGGATTATATGGATAATGTATCCTTGGTATTTTTGTTCTTATTATGTTGGTTATAAGCATGTATTATGACAGTGATGATGTATGGCTCTCCTCATGTTTTGATTTGTAAATGAATGAACAATGTATCTATGGCCTACTGGATGAAACTACAGCTAATGTGTTGAGGCAACAATGTTTCTTAGTGATTCTCAGATAAGTATGAGACCCCTATGCTTAGATCTGTTGTTTACAACTGTAGATTACATATTTGTGATATGTTTGACTAAATTCATGTCATGGCTAGTGAGGGTCTAGTCAAGGGCTTGCTCAAGTAATTGCATTTGTATAATCATTCTATTGTTATATTTATGTTCTGAAGGTATCATTGAATTCGCGGCAATGACTTGGGCTCTAGGCTTGAAAAAGTAGCTCAAATCCCAACGATGTTGGCACAACACTGAGCAAAATAGTCCTTGGACACTAGCATGCCATGATGTGGGAGCATCTAGAGCCCTCTAGATGTTGGCATGCCCAAATCATGGGAGCATCCGAGGGATAATTGGTCTAAAAACTCAGTGGGGCTCAGGGGCTGGTTACCTAAGAGGTTGGGATGGTTCTTGAGAGTCTTGTTGTTGTTTTGGAAGGTCTGTATGGTGTGTTTTCGTCGGTTCCACTTCCTTAACGTGACTTAGGAGGTTGAATCATATCATAGTGACTTCTCGCCACATGTTTACCCCAGTCTGCTAGTTACTTGGGTAGATGTGGGAGGAGGGTGTTACAGAGTGGTATCAAAGCATGGTTCACCCCTCGAACTAGATGGGCGGTGTGTTGGTCATGCATTCATGTCGGTTACATATGTGTTCCTTACACCTATAGTCCATGTGCTTGTTGCGTTTTCATGGTGTTGATCATGGTTGTAGTGATGTCACCATGTGAAGGTTGATGGTGTTGTTGTGGGATGTGCCATCATGAATGTATGGTTGTATATGCATTTGATATGCATGTTGGTGTCTATATGTTGTTATGCATGAATTGTCATCGTTATGGTTATGCATGTATGGTAGGTCATGCATTGTGAGGTCATTGTATGCAGTTAGGTCATCATGATGGTATTGGTATGTTATGATGCTGATGTGTTGGCTGAGATAGAGCAGAACATCAAAGTGAAGTTTTAGCATTGGAACTCGAGGCAAGAGCATGTCATCATATAGGTTTGTATGTTGGGCATGCGAGTATGTAGGTTAAGGATTATTATATGCATTATGGTTATGTGTATACCTTTCATTCTATTAATGTTATGATTACATACATGATAGATGCTAGTTGATTAGTGTAGTCATATGCACATGTGTCGGATAGTCATGAATGATAGTAACCGGTGGTTGTATGCATTGCTATTGTTTTCTTACATTAGACAACTTGATCATTATGTTATATGTTGTTGATGAGTATGTTATAGGTTAACTTGTTGTTTTTATATGATAGTTAGCTTGATGATTAAGTTATATGTTTTTTATGAGCATGATATGTAACTTGTTTTTGTTATATGCTAGTAACTTAATGATTAGGGTTATTACAGTAAGATATTGATGTTATATGTATCATGCTAAATTCGATTGGCCTACGTAGATGGTTAGGGTTATGACATTCAGGTATGAGTCAACTTCTTTGTGACATTGTGTTGTACTAATCTAAATTGATCATACATATGCGATTGTTATGTATGAACGATAAATGTTTATGATTTTCTGATATGAACATGTTAGCTAGTTACTATTATGGACATCATGACCTTATTTATGTTTGAGTTGATATGATGTGAAGTTATATCATGCTAATCTAGATTGACTGTGCAGACAAGATAGCCTCCCCTGAGATACATTAAGGTATGAGTTTTTGTATGTCGTCTATTTGGTGTTTAAATGTTTGACTATGTCGTTTATTTGGTGTTTGAGGTTTAGTGTCTATTATGTTGTCTACTTGTTGTTTTAATGTTTGATTACTTGAATGATATGAGTATGTGTCTATAAAATTTATTGCCGAAATGATCCTGTTGAATATGGTTGTACTAATACATATGTGTTGAGATAGCTGACATGTACTTGAGTATAATAGGTGATAGTTGTAGCATTATGTCTAATGACTATGAGTTGACTATGGATTTTGACATGATTGTTAGTCTTGGTAAAGGTTGACTTCAAATTGATAGATGTGATTGTCTTGATATTTGGAACATGCGGTTGAGATGAGTGAACAGTTGTAGGAAACATGCTTGGTATTAGCATGACAAGGTAATATTTGATTTTTTTATATAACTATCCATTGGGTGATGTGACCGTACATAGTAAGACTTAGTTGTAGCAAGGTAAAGGTAAAATAAAGGAATTGGGAAATAATTCCTTTGGCTATGTTTGGAAACCCTAATTCCAAATGAATGAGTGTTTTGCATACAGGAAGCCTTCTTAACCTTGATTTTGTCTGACATTATGTAGATATGTGTTACAGTTATGAATATGTATTTTATAGGTACATCAACTAGTTGCTATTTATAGTTGGATCCATCAAAGTATTGGATTGCCTTTAGAGATGGCTTAGATGTGCTCAGTTGCAATCAACGTACTTGGCATAACAAGGTAAGATAACTAATATATTGATATATTGGTTTATACACTAA
>APFE030533751.1:1721-47977 GCA_000404065.3 Pinus taeda | reverse complement strand
AATCTATGAGGTCAGTATCATGCGGATATGAATTGAAATTATGTTATTATAGTGTGTTTATGTTATGGATAGGCTAGTTCGAGGGATACATCAGCGAAGTGAAAGCAGTGTGGTCTGCGGCATGTTGGGACAAGCATGGGTAAGACACTGGAAGCAAGGTTGCTTGGTATAGACGATGTGGTTTTGGATGTGTGGTACTATTGTTGTGCATATGTTGTATATGTTGTACATGTTGCATCTGTGATGTTATACGCATGTGGTGTTGTGTATATATTGTGTGTACATGTTGTTTATGCAATGTAATGTACAGGGTGGTACAAATAGTGTTGTGTGAATATTTCATATGCAATGTTGGGTATATATGGTGCTATGTACATGTTGGATATGCAGTGTTATGTACATATTGTATTGTGTGCATGATGGATATGTGGTGTTGTGTGCATATGGTGTTGTGAACATGTTGGATACGCAGTGTTGTGTACATAGGGTACTATGTACATGTTGTACATGTAGTTACCCTATGTACATGTTGTACATGCAGTGCTATGTACATATGGTGTTGTGTGCATGTTGTGCATGTGGTGCTATGTACATATGGTGTTGTGTGCACGATGTAAAAGTGATGTTGTCAGCATGTGGTGTCATGTACATGTTGTACATGTGGTGTTGTGTGCAGGTGGCAATGTGTGCATGTCGTACATATGGTGTTGTGTACAGTGGTGTTCTGTGCAGGTGGCATTGTGTACATGTCGTGCATATGGTGTTGTGTACATGTGGTGTCATGCATGTGGTGTTGTGTATGTCTGGCGTTGTGTACACGTTGTATAAGTGGTACAATGTACATGTGGCGTTATGTACACATTGTGCAAGTGCTATTGTGTATAGGTGGTACTGTGTACATGTTGTACATGAGGTGCTAGTGTACATGTGGTATTTCATGTACATGTGATGTTGTGTACACATTGTGCATGTGGCATTGTGTATAGGTGGTACTATGTACATGTTGTACATGAGGTACTAGTGTACATGTGGTATTATGTGCATGTCGTACATGTTGTGTTGTGTACATGCAGTACTACGTATGTGCATTGTGTAGTCGTGGCATCGTGACGTGTATTCGTTTTTTTGTACTTTGTATACGTATATGTGTTGTGTCATACACCGAGTGGAGTTGTATGTATGTGTTGTGTTGTACACTAGGTGTAGGTGTATGAGTGTATGTCAGGTGTAGGTGCATGTATTGTAGGTGTTGTATGTTGCGTGTGGTCGTGTGTGTGATGCACACTATGTCTATGTGCACTTGATTGAGGAGAATACACTGGGTGATTGTCGGGTGTGGAAACCAATCCAGAGTGTGTATGGAATAAGGACAAAGGTAGAAACTAAGGATTGATTAAAGGATAAGTATCAGTATTTTATTTCAGTTTTATTATACATATGACCTATGATTCTGATTTATGATGGTTATATGTGATTTATGATTCTGGTTTATGATGATTGCATGTGATTTATGATTTTGATCTATGCTGGTTGTGTTTTGAGCTAACCTGGTGTGATATGTTTATACATGATGGTTTGGTCAAAGAAGCTAGTTTGACTTGTTGTGACAAGAAGCGAACAAAATTGCAAGTGTACCTTATTGATAGGCCACCAATGAGGTATGATTTGAAGTTATTTCAATTTATTTTGAATCTAATGGAAATTATGTGCTTGGTATAGGAAAGCATGAAATGCCCAGTTGGGTGGTTGAAACTGACTACAAGAATTAGCAACAGCAACAAAAGAAATTAGAACAAGCAACAGTATGCTGGTAAAGCACTTCAGGAGCAGGCCCATTATGGGACACTAGTACCCAATAGTGTCCATTGATTTCCATGAGCATGCTATGACTGGTATGATGGTTTTAAGGCAAGGTTATTCCTTGGTTTTTGTATCTTCCGATGCGAGGAATCCTTGCCAAGTGATGGATTTCCAAGGATGTGGGTGCCAACAGAACTTGGAAGGTGTGTGACTACATGGAAGGGGTGACCAAATTGCCCAAGGGACTGTGTAGCAGAGAAGGGAAGGTCGGGGATGGATTTGTTTTGGTCATTAGCATTGCCATATGGAATCATATGCACATGGGAGTGTGCCTTGGAACAATCAGTCAATATCTATTCACTGAGAGGACAAGTGGTGTTGGATTGTAGTGTTGGACATTGGTTGCTGATTTGACCTTACAATGGATTCTAGACTTCCTGGGAAGGAGGTGGGTCCTGGTATTACTTTGAGGGTGGAGGTGTGAGCCTCTAGATTCACTTGTTGTGGATGCATGCGTCATATCCTTTTATTTGTTGGTTGAGAAACTGTGCATATGTGTATATGTGTGTATTACTGTAAATACTATATCGAGTTGGATTTATAAAGCTCCATAGACTATATGATTATTTGTTGGGTGAAGAAAATGTGTATGTGTATATATGTGGTTATTATTGTAAATATCGTAATGAGTTGTGTTATAAAGCTCCAGTAAACGGTATGTTTGCCATGTTTTAGTTTTGGTCATTGTAAATATTGCAATGCGTTGTGTTATAAATCTCCATGGCCAATATGTTTTGTTTTCGATGGTCTTGTTGGTTATAGGTGTCATTGAACACCGAGGACGATGTTTAGCCAAGGGGGAGGATTCTGTAACAACCCTGGTTAAAAATTCATGTAAAAAAAATGGTCACAGGACACGTATTCCAAGTTGAATGGTGAGCAAAACATCCTAGTGGTTGTTCATTTGATTTATTATGGTTATGTAAATTGGCAAAGGCTTTGGAAAGACATGAGGCATTTATTGGCATTTTATTTATGAAAATAATGGAAATTATGAGAAAAGGAAGGTGAAAGGTCATAGGTTGCATGTGAATAAAATGAAGGAAAATAATGGAAATTGAAGAAAATAGAGGCCTCATTGATAAAAAGGCTTATGAGGATCAGTTGGCAAGCTTTTGACAGGCATTGGCAGATCTCTCTTATATTCTCTCTTGCTCTCTCTCATACTTTTGGTCACTTAGATTTTTCTTGGAGCACTCTTAGAGAGTGTGGCATACTTGGAGTTTTGGAGCAAGAATTCAAAGGAAGAACAGGAAATCACAAGAGGACATCGGGATCAGCAGCTACAACAGGTTTTGTTTGCAGGTATCGAGTTGCATGTATGTTTTCCTCACTAGTTTTGGCATGCATGTGGTTTATTAGTCGTGATTTTTCATTGCGATGGAGGATTGTTTGGATTGATGGTGGATTTTCCTAGCCTTGCCATTTCCTAGATAACCATGGTGTTGTGGGTTCATGTCTTTGTTTTTATGGTTGGTTATCATGTTTACTTTAGCTTGGGTTGATTTATTAGTTCCCAGAGCCTTGGTTGGAAAAACACTCTGGAAGTCTTATACCAGCTTGTTTTGAGTTATTACTCATCTAGCATTGGTTGGACAAATTCTGTGGAATACCTATATCCGCTTGGGTTGAGTTACTAGTCCTAGAAGCCTTGGTTGGACAAATGCTCTAGAAGCCCTTAGTGGGTTGCGTTACTAGTCCTGGAAGCCCTGGTTAGACAAATGCTCTGGAAGCCCGGAAAAGTTGTGGGTTGAGTTACTAGTCCTGGAGCCTTGGTTGGAAAAACGTTGTGGAGCCTGACATTATTCGTGGGTTGAGTTACTAGTCTTGGAAACCTTGGTTGGAATGAACACTCTAAATCCCTGGAAGGCTTGGGTAGGGACGGATCTGATGATGGTTTTGTGATGTTTGGCCATGAGGTGGAATCATTATTTGATGGGTTGAGGTATTTTGGCCTCTGGAAGCCCTGGATGGTTTTGATTTATGTGTTTTATGAGATCCCACATTCATACTTGGAATATGGCATAGGGGTGACTGGCTGAAGAGAGATTTGTCTCAGCCATGTCTACGGTTGGGCGGAACGTGGTAGTCCCATATCGAGTTGGATTTTCCATCATTAACATGATATTATTTCTCCTTGTTATTTCATGTGTATTGTATTGGTTTATATGTGGATTCTATGGCCAATGTATCCTTGATATTTTTGTTGTTATTATGCTAGTTATAAGCATGTATTATGACAGTGATAATATATGGGTCTCCTCATGTTTTGATTTGTAAATGAATGAACAATGTATTTATGGCCTACTGGATGAAAATATAGCTAATGTGTTGAGGCAACAATGCTTCTTAGTTATTCTCAGATAAGTATGAGACCCTTATGCATAGATATGTTGTTTACACATGTAGATTACATATTTGTGATATGTTTGATTAAATTTTTGTCATGGCTAGTAGGGGTCCAATCAAGGGCTTGTTCAATTAATTGCATTTGTATCATCATTCCATTGTTATCTTTCCATTCTGAAGGTATCATTGAATTATGGGCAGTGACCTGGGCTCTGGGCCTAAAAAAGTGGCTCAAATCGATGGGATGTTAGCATAACACTGAGAAAAATATTCCTTGGACGCTAGCATTCCATGTTGTGGAGCATCCTAGGCCCTCAGGACACTTGCATTCCCATATCATGGGAGCGTCTAGGGGTTAATTGGTCTAAAAAATTAGTGGGGATCAGGGGTTGGTTACCTGAGAGGTTGGGATGGTTCCTAAGTGTCTCATTGTTGTTGTGGAAGGCCTGTATGGTGTGTTTCCATCGGTTCCACTTCCTTAATGTGACTTAGGAGGTTGAATCACATCATAGTGACTTCTCGTCACATGTTTACCCTGGTTGGATAGTTACTTGGGTAGATGTGGAAGGAGGATGTTACACTTCATGGGTGTGGAGCAGTGATTCCAAAGTTTCTGTGAAAGGAACAATTTATCCATCCAATGGGATTTGGATAGTCCAATCAGAGTTGGGCAAGGATCATTGATCATGTTTAGAGAATAATTTCCGCAAAATCACATAAAAAATCATTTTTATGTGATTTTGCCGAAATTATTCTCTAAACAAGATTATGGATCACAGAAGTCTAAATTCCTTAATCATTGATCATGTTGGATTTCAGCAGATGGTAGTCGGTAGAGCCGTGTGATAACATAGTCTTATGAGCTTATCCATAGAATCAAGTCTCCTATCTTATGGGAGTCAGTTTATTGTATATGAGGTCAAGTCTCATGACTGATGGGAGTTAGTCATCTATGTAAAAGACATCAATTTCTTAGTATAATATTTAGAGTAGCATAGTAGCAGCAAGGGTGGTTTTTTTCCCGGTGAAGGGTTTTCCACTGGATATCTTGTGTCTCATGTGCGATGATGTGATTGTTCCTTGATGGGTTGATTATTGTTGCTCTCATGTGTTAAAATTGGCAACTAGGGCCAAACTCTATGTGGGTCATCTTATTAATGGAAGCTGATATTTTTCTTGGATCCCTCTCATCGAGAGGTGTAGGATTGATCTAAAGATCATCTGATTCCGATAATTGTCCATGGAGATATGAATTTATTTGTGTTATTCGACAATTTGTCAAGGTCAGCCAGCAACCAAATAAACCCCTTTTGTGCTTAACGCTTTAGTATAAATAGAGGTGGCCTTCAAGTCATTTTAACACACTTTGGATAACGCTTCCCTAATATAGAGGGCAGAAGTCGGAACTGAAGGGAATAGTTGGAACTGTCGGGAGAAGCCGGAACTGCCAGAACTGCCAGGAAATGTAGGAACTACCAGACCTGCCGAGAACTTTTGGAACTACTGGGAAAAGCTGGAACTACGGGAATAGCCGGAATTGCCAGAACTGCCGGAACTGTTGGGAACTGCCGGGAATAGCCAGAATTGTTGGAATTGCCGGAACTGTCAGAACTGCTGGGAATAGTCGAAACTGTTGGGAACAGCTAAAAGAGCCAGGAAAGTTGACACAGAGGGAAGAAGCCGGAACTGCCAGAACTACCATGAAAAGCCAGAACTACCGAAACCGCCGGGAATAGTCGGAATTGCTGGAACTGTCGGAACTGCCGGGAACAACCGAAATTGCCAAAAATGTCGGAACATCCAGAGCATCTGCCTCCGAAGGAGAGCAGTATGCAAGGGACAACTAACTAACATTGGGATAGTTGTATGGTACTTATCAGCAAATACACCAATCATTCAATATTACAGCTAGCATGCAAGGGACAGCTAGCATGCAAAGGAAAACAAGCATGCTAGGGACAACAAGCAAACTAGGGACAACAAGCAAGCAAGATGCAGCTAGCGCATAGGTCAGTATGGCAACATGGTGCAGCAATGGCACATAATGCAGTACAGTGATGGGTACAGTCATGATTAGTGAAGCATGATGAGATGTAGCATAGTGATGATGGGTGTAGCACAGTGACGTGCAACATGATGACGAAATGCAACACAATGATAGGTGAAGGAGTCACCTTGGAGAATCAGTTGAAGCAGCATGCCTTCAACTAATCTCATGTATCATATTCTTAGAGATGATCTATGATGTTATCTAGATAAGTCAAAGTGTTGACTTATGTTTTAAACGTACTATCTCTCTCTCTCTGTTGAACTATTGAAGAACATATAAGAAGAATTGATCAAGGGTTTCCGCACATTGGGGTTTGTCCCTGGCTAGCACCACATCTTGTGTCCTCTTGTCTTGGCTTGTCTTCTGCAGTTTATGTTTATGTTCTATCTACAGTTTACTTTAATGTTGATGTGATTGCTAATCTGGAAAAGATATTGAGCTAACTTTGAAAATTGAAATAAATTGCTCTAAGCATAGAAATACCTAAAATTAACATGGTATCAGAGCTTAGATGAAGATAATTCCCAAGCAAAAGTGAAAGAGCAATCACCAAAGACAGTTGGGAAAGGACAAAAGGATCAGTGGATTCCTCATCCCTCTTAAAATTCACCGAGGGTGAAGTCGAAGCAGAGAATATTATCAAAATGGCGCAGTGGAGGTTTTTGAAGGCCTACCTAAAGATCACTTCATTTGGAAGTCTGGATCTAAGGGTGGAAGGAAAGGCAGATGCCTTAGTTGCAATAACTTCAGCCATTATGCGAAGGAGTGTTTGAATGGTAGAGACACATCTCTTGATGAAGATAACAATCATTCCAGGGACATCTTCAATGATCAAAGGAATGACAAGTAACGCAGGTCATCAAGGAAATGGCCAACTCTTCAAAAAAAAAAAAAAACAAGGAACCCTAGGTATGAAGAATCAAATGTGGTTTTTGATAAGATAAAGAAGCATTATCTTGATTGGCCCTCTCCTTCAGATCCTTCGGGAATCTGGTTTATTGATTGTAGTGCTTCAAGGCACTCCATCGGATATTAGGGTGCACTCTCTAATTTGGTAGAGATGGAAACAATCGTGGGATTATACTTGGAGCCGATGCCACCTATCCCAGAAAGGGGTGTAGGAAATGTTACCCCTCAATGAATGAGGGTAACTCGATTCATTTACAGAACTATTTATGTACCTGATCGCTAAGAAGAACCTAGTGTCCATTTCGGCAATGGAAGTCAAAGGTTACAGGGTGGCACTCATCGATGGAAAGGTACGTGTTTGAAAATAGAATTCTCAAATATGTTTTGAGTTCAGGGTTGTATCAAGTTGCAGGAAGTCCATTGGGGACCATGTCCATTGGCACATAGCACCGAAGGTCTGTGAGTCAAATGGTGACAGGAATGCATGAATTCAAAAAGCCTGAAAGTACATGTCTGAGGTGTACCAAAGGAAAATCTTACAAGGAGACCATTTCCCTCATGTAGCAGATCCACAAGTTTTGAACAACCAAAGGGGTTTGAGATTGATGATCAAGAATCTCACATATGCAGGTGGAAGAAATCTCTCTATGGCTTGAAGCAAAACTCCTCGGGCGTAGTATGAGAGGATTGATAGTTGTCAAATGAAGCTGAGATTCACTAAGAGTGAAGCCGATCCAAACCATTATTTGAAGGTTGTGGATGATAAACCTCTCATAGCAGCACCCTATGAGAACGACCTATTTTGGACAGATGCAGACCCTCTCATTTGCATAAGTAAGAGGGAGTTGGATTCTAGATGTGGAATGATAAATTGCAAGCCTGTGACTACCTCAAGGATCTTAACTTTCAGAAGTTATATGGTGGTGACGTTGGACCAGATTTGGGAAATGCCTTTGAGTTTCATAAACTCATTCACGTTTATGTTATTGGTGAACTTCCGCCCAGACATATGTTTTGCAGTTAGCATGGTGAGCTCATATTTGGTTGAGCCTCACTGGATTGGTGCCAAGAATCTTCTGAGATATCTCCAGGGCACAATCTCTCATGGATTGAGATACACTGCCGGAAATATGAAACTGCATGATTATTCGAATGCTGACTGGGCAGGAAGTGTGGAGGATCATTAGAGCACTACTAAGTGTTGGTTCTCTTTGTATTCTGCTTCGATATCATGGATGAGCAGGAAGCAAAAGTTGGTTGCTATAAGCACCGTCGAGACCAAATACATAACTACGAGTATGATCTCGTGTGAAGCTGCATGGTTGCAAAAGCTCTTAAGTGAGATGTTTGTACACATGATGAATACCACTGCGATTCTTTTTGACAACCAGAGGGGGGATTCGATTATTGAGGAATCCCGTATTCAATGATTGCTCCAGCAGATAGGCGTCATATACTACCTTATCTGGGATATGGTAAGTCGATGAGCAAGGAGGCTCCATCGCATTGAGACTGATGTACAGGTCGCAGACATTTTGTCAAAGCCCCGGGGAAAGGTCAAATCAGTGACTTTCCCGAACGACTTGGAGTCATTGAGAGACCTTCTTATAAGGGTCATGCATGTTACATGCATTGAGCTTTGGGAGCTCTAGGGGGCTTGGGGTACTTACTGGAGCAACATATGACCACAGGGTGACTCACCCTCCCCTAGTGGTGCGTTATGTATAAGATGATAGGTTCAACCTTCCCTTGTGATACCCCTTGGTGACTGTGGAACAGGATGATTAGTTCTCCTAGGGGTCGGGATGATTACTTCTCCCATGGAAACTGTGGAACAGGATGATTAGTTCTCCTGTGGGCCAGGATGATTAGTTCTCCTGTGGAAACTATGGAACAGGATGATTAGTTCTCTTGTGGGTCAGGATGATTAATTCTCCTATGGGTCAGGATGATTAGTTCTTCCGTGGCAACTTTGGAACAAGATGATTAGTTCTCCTATGGGCTACGATGATTAGTTCTCCCATGGAAACTATGGAACAGGATGATTATTTGTCCTATGGTCCGGGATGATTAGTTCTCCCGTGGAAACTGTGGAACAGGATGATTAGTTCTCTTGTGGGCTAGGATGATTAGTTCTCCTGTGGCAACTATGAAATGAGAAGATTAGTTCTCTTGTGGGCTGGGATGATTAGTTCTCCTGTGGCAACTGTGGAATAGGGTGATTAGTTCTCTTGTGGGTCGGGATGATTAGTTCTCCCGTAGCAACTATGGAATAGGGTTATTAGTTCTTTTGTGGACCGGGATGATTAGTTCTCCCATGGAAACTGTGGAATAGGATGATTTGTTCTCTTGTGGGTTGGGATGATTAGTTCTCCCGTGGAAACTGTGGAACAGGATGATTAGTTCTCTTGTGGGTTGGGATGATTAGATCTCCCATGGAAATTGTGAAACATGATGATTAGTTCTCCTGTGGGGTGGAATGATGAGTTCTCACGTGGTGACTGTGGAGCAGGATGATTTGTTCTCCTATGGACAGGATGATTAGTTCTCCTGTCGAGGCATCATACCCATGTAGTCTGGAACTCATGGGAAGTACCTCTCATCTAATCAGTGAGTAGGGAAATGGCTTTAGGGACCATATTAGTACTATCGATGGACACATCGATGTATCTACCACACTCCTTATGCTAGGATGACCTCCATTGATCTAGGATCAGTATGAGTGGTTTGAGACACTCTCTTGTGATATTGATCTTGGATCAATAAAAATGACTTCAAGCCAGTAAGAGTGATGTGACACACTCTCTTCAGATGAAACCGACTTTTGGTTAGTAGAGAATGGTATGGGACATTTCCAATCAATTCTTCTTCTTCATGGTTCAACAGAGCAAAGCAGATCTTAGTAGAGAAGAGTAGTGCAAGGCACTGATGGCAGAGATAGTACAGTCGGACATATGGATCAACAGATGGAGTTCTCCCTAGTTGAGAGGGAGTGTTAAAATTGGAAACTAGGGCCAAACTCCATGTGGGTCATCTTATTAATGGAAGATGATATTTTTCTTGGATCCCTCTCATTAAGAGGTGTAGGATTGATCTAAATATCATCAGATTCCAATAAGTATTCATGGAGATATGAATTTATTTGTGTTATTGGACAATTCGTCAAGGTCAACTAGCAACCAAATAAACCCCACTTGTGCTCAACGTTTTAGTATAAATAGAGGTGGCCTTCAAGTCATTTAAACACACTTGGGATCTCTTCCTCTCTACTTTTCTTTGGGTTTTAGTAGGTGGAGAGATCCTAAGGGATAACGTTGTCCTAATCTAGAGGGCAGAAGTCGGAACTTTCGAGAATAGCCGGAATTATCGGAACTGCGGGAGAAGCCGGAACTGCCGAAACTGCAGGAACTGCTAGGAAATGCTGAAACTACCGGACTTGCCAGGAATTGCCGGAACTACTCAGAAAATCTGGAACTGTCGGAACTAACGGGAATAGCCAGAATTGCCGAGACTGCCGGGAACTGCCGAAACTGCCGGGAATAGCCAGAATTGTCGGAACTGTCGAAACTGTCGGGAATAGCCGGAACTACTGGGAACAGCCGATACAGTCAGGAAAGCTAATGCATAGTGCAGAAGCCAGAATTGTCGGGAACTGTCGGAACTACCAGGAAAAGCTGGAACTGCTGAAACCATCGGGAATAGTCTAAATTAACGGAACTGTTGAAACTGCTGGGAACAGCTGAAATTGCCGAAATTGTCGAAACAGCCAGAGCATCTATCTCTGAAAGGGAGCAGCATGCAAGGGACAACTAACTAACATTGGGATAGTTGTATGGTACTTAGCAGCGAATACACCAAGCATGCAATGTTACAGCTAGCATGCAAGGGACAACTAGCATGCAAAAGATAACAAGCATGCTAGGGACAACAAGCAAGCAAGATGTAGCCAGCGCATAGGTAAGTATGGCAACATGGTGCAACAATGGCACATAATGCAGTACAGTGATGGGTACAGTCATTATTAATTAAGCATGATGAGATGCAGCATAGTGATGATGGGTGCAGCATGGTGCAGCACAGTGAGGTGCAGCATGATGACGAAATGCAACACAAAGATAAGTGAAGGTGTCACCTTGGAGAATCAGTTGAAGCAACATGTCTTCAACTGATCTCATGTATCATCCTCTTAGAGATGATCTATGCTTTTATCTAGATCTCGTGTATCATCCTCTTAGAGATGATCTATGCTCTTATCTAGACAATTCAAAGTGTTGACTTTTGTTGTAAACATACTATATCTCTGTCTCTCTCTGTTGAAATATTGAAGAACATATAAGAAGAATTGATCAAGGGTTTCCACACATAGGGGTTTGTCCCTAGCTAGCACCACATCTTGTGTCCTCTTGTCTTCTGCGATTTATGTTTATGTTCTATCTACAGTTTACTTTAATGCTGATGTGATTGCTAATCTAGAAAAGATATTGAGCTAACTGTGAAAATTGAAATAAATTGCTCTAAGCATAGAACATACCTAAAATTAACATCATGACTATTTCATTTTAGTTGCTTACATGGATTATTCTTATGTTATGGTTTATGTGATGTTGTTGGTTATGTGCATGATTCAGTAGAAAAGTTTAAAGTGGTAAAAATTGTTAAGAAGTCACACTACTGATTCACCACCCCCCCCAGTAGTGGTCAAAGGTTTCCAACAAACATTCCTCCTCTTTGGTTCTAATTTCTTGTTTAGTCTCAAATCCTCTTAGAAACTTTTCTAGCAACTCTAACTCCTCATTATGCTTCTTGAGCATTTCATCAAAATGCTTCTCCTCATTTCTATTCTCCCTTAAGTTATCTCCATGAGCCAACTTTGTCCCATTCTCTGCACAAACAAGTTCTTGCAATTGTCCTCGAGTAATTGCATTACACAATTATGTATGGGTGTCCATTTATTTACCCTTATGAGACAATGTGGTCTCATCCTCCTTTATCTCTATGACAACTTCAAATGATTATATTTCTTCTGCTAAACTTGCAATCATACACAAATTGTCAGCTTTAAAAACACAAGGATTTCTAGCCTCATTTGATGCCTATGACATCAAATCTTCCTCATTTTGCTTTGAACTTTACACATAGTTCATGAGGCTCTCAATAGGTCTCCTATCAAAAGCATCTCTAATGAATGACCCTTGCATGGTCTCAAAAAATTAAAATCCTCCTTTTATCATGAATCTATGCTTAAGCTCAAATCCCAAGAGCTTCTCATTCCTTAACTAGGCATCCATCCTTTGCCTCAGTTTCATTTTCAACAAATTCCACTTAACTCCCTTCTATAGATTCCATCTAGACCTTTGGTCTTCCTCACCTTCCTATATCAATTCCATCATCGCATCTAGTTGTACTTTCATCACAGTTATTTCTCTATCAAATTTATCATGATTTGATTTCATATGGCTTCCCTATGGACCTTTATTATGACCATCAATAGTCATACTTATCCTTTCTCTTTCCCACTGTGAGTTGTAGTCAAGCCTTTGTAATAAGCCTTCTCCGTTACTTTTTATTTAATACCCCACTAAGCTTTCGCCTTAGCTCAACCTTTTTGTATTCTTAGGTTCTCTCCACTTAAACCTCCTTCTTTTGAGCACTCCTTGATCTTATGGCTTCTACACTTATCTAGCTCACCTCTTTGAGAACCTTTCTTGTCCTCTTTCTTCCAACTTCCAGCTAGAATAGTTCCTTTGCCCCATAGTCTCCAAGAACATTACTTGTTCTATATTAAAATTCCCTTGTTGTAATCATTTCACCCATTTCTACCTATAATCAACCTATCTCTTTCACATTTAGCTAGAAAAAAAAAAGATCAAATTACCTCTTGTTTAAGCTCTTTTGAACATGCATACTACTACTACAATTTTCTCTAATCCTTCAACTAATTATGTTGTTCCATTCTTCCATTGTTCTTCCTCATCTAAAGAACAAGATTTCCTCCCAAAGTAGATTTAATTTCAAATAACTCCAGTGCATTTCTCCAAAAGCTTAACCTACAAATATTCATTTCTTTTTCAAATCAAATTAATCATATAAAAACATCTCACCAATAAGATTTTACCAAACCTGAATTCATGCAAGTTGCACAAGCTCTATCTCTTTACTTCTTCTACCACAATTCTTCTCTCAATTGGTATTATCTACAAATTAATATTTAACAATGTCAATCAACCACATAGATCTTCATTATAATAATGTGTTTGATCTGCATTGGTTCATTCCTCCACAGTTCTACCCAACTTCTCCTATTGGAACTATTTTCTTTGTCTGCAAATCCACTATTGAAGATTTCATCGTCCTTCAACTACAAAAAAAAAACATGCTCTACTCCCAAAGTAGAAAAATCCTTCCATATCCTCAAAGAAATTTAGTATTCTTTATTGGCCATCCTTTCAAATCTTAATCCATGCAATCCTCAATCCTCTATCATAATATAAATTGCAAAGTAAAACAAATTTACTTTATTAGATTCTTCAAATATAATATGTTGCAAGCCCCAAATCTCCTTCAAAGAGCGTATCTATGCTCTAATTTCCTTTCCCAAAGAGCACATCTATTATAATACCACTTAATGCAGGAAAATCAACTTTTCCTATGTCTTCAACTTCTCTACTTATGGGCTGTCAATGCATTATTGACATCAAGGTGCCCATACACTTGTAACTACTTCTTGATCTAGTTCTATAATCTTGCAACAAAACAAACACCCAAAATATCTATGCATGTACCAAATTATTCCCTTACTCAATTGCCTCAAATCCCATAACAAGAATTGCTTCCTTCATATGATAGATTTCCACTATCTACCATTCGTTATGAATTCATAGATTCAAATTGGAATTACACAATTATGCAGAGACAATCATATAATTCAAACTTCATTTCATTAACATAATCTGTACATACATCTACTAAGTACTTGTCCTTCCTCTATATGGAATGATTTCACATTCATTTAGCCATCATCTCTTTTCTTCACACTTACTCTCTTTTTTATTGTTGGTAGGCTTATAATAAATAGAATTTAGAAACATCACAGATTTTTCTAGAACCTAAAATCACTCCATAAATCAAATTTTTCTAAATCCTAAAATCACTCCATAAATAAGATTTTTTTAAATCCTAAAATCACTTAATCTATCCCTAGAATCTCTCATGCTTTACAAGGAATATTTGCTTTTAACATATTAACAAAATCTTACATATCCAAACAACTTCTAGACTCATCACTCATTCACTTAGATTTCCTAGAATAAATCAACTCAATATAATATTTACATAGAAGAATATGAATTCTTCTCAAAATGTCAAGACCCATTTTAGAACATTGTCCTCCAACGGTTTGATGGCTTAGAATATCTAATGCTCCTACATCATCAAGCATACATTAGGGCCTCTACTAGTAGAAACTTTGGTTATATGTCTTTATCTCACTCCCTCAAGTGGACTAAGTACTTGCAACAATATTCATTTAGACTCCTCATTCTTTTACTCAATCGTGCAATATTAAACTTGGTTTTGAAAGCAAATATAATTTCTAATTCAAGGAAATGAAAGATGTATATAAAAAATGATCAATTTGTACATAAAATACAAAATGAGAAAGAAATTTCAAAGATATTAACAACAAATAAAGCTACAAAAATCCAAAATATGCACATGAAAAAAATGGTGCACAAGTCAAGTAATGAGGGCTCTCCAAGCATCAACTTGGACGCCTAAAAGATTTATATTGTAGAAAAGATTTATCTATTGTAGAAACTCAATATTGTTGTATATAGTGATAAAAAGACACTTGGTGCAAAACTTTAATAAAAAAATATCCATGTACAAGGAACTTAATCCCCATATTGTTGTATATAGTGATAAAAAGACACTTGGTGCAAAGCTTTAATAAAAAAATATCCATGTACAAGGAACTTAATCTCCAACTTTCACTTGTATGTGCATTTAAACAAAACAAAATAAAACTAAAATGTTGATAAATCTTACCTCTTGTCTTACCACTTTCACTCCTCCCTATCCTAAATGTTTATATTGGTAATCAAATACAAAAACCCAAGAAAATATTGTAGATCTAAATCTAACTCTTAATGTGCTTCCCTCCCAAAATGTTGGTCTAATTTATGTCTCAATCCGATAGTTCATAAACTTAGAAGTACATCACTATAAGCGAAGAGCTTGTCTTAGATTTACTCTATGCTTCAATCTAAAATTATGGCTAATATGATTTTGACTAAAGATGCAACTTGGAAACAAGATTTAAACCATTGTGAAATGTAGGCATGAATACTAGTTAAATCATTGCAATGAAAAATTCAAATTATAGATTGCAATCTCAAAACAACAATCTAATTAATCAATATGACAGGAAAGTAACAAATCTCCTTCACTTTAGACTGCAAAATTTACAGTGGCAGCAAAACAATGTGTGACAATCTAAGCCTTAATGAAATCCAACACAATAATGTTCTTTTCACTTATGTAGGTTGTTTGCCAAAGAAGAAATTCTAGCACACTTACTTGGAATGAAATCTACCTTAAGGCAAGGAAAACAAGTTTGATTCAAGTTTGAATTGGTTGATTAAGCATGCATGAGGGTCCTTATTGGTAGAAAATCCATTTGTAGAGCCTTTGGCTCACTCCCTCAGGTGGCTCAATGAATTGCAAAAAGACTTTGTTAAACTCCTCAACATTTTACTTAACCATGCAATACTAAACTTGTCTCTCAAAGTCAATAGCTATTCTATGGAAAGAAAACTCATTTTCTTCATGAACACTTCAGCATTCAAACTATGATAAAGAAGTAACAATGTTGTAACTAAATAACAAGTTTATGAACAAAGGGAAATACAACAATTAGTGTATAAACAAAGTGGTTTATTGCAAATAAGAACATAACTTAATTTTCATATTGAAGTCTAAACACAAAAGCAAAAACTCATAGATATATACTATCAATTTTTCTACAACAATTCATAGTTATGTACAACGAAGAAGATAGTGCACAATCTTAGACAATGGGGGCCCTTCAATGCCTCAACTTGCACACTTAAAGACTTCAATTTGAAGGAACTCAAGGAGACTACATATATTAATAGAAAGGAAGCTTGAAATTGAACTTCAATTCACAAGTTTTATGAGTATATGGATCACAATAGAAATTAAAAGCTCAAAGTATAATCATGTCCCTCAAGCTTCACTTGCTTGTGTATTTATACACAACAAAAAGAAATTAATTGTTGATAATCCTCAATCCAACGAATCAATTTCTATTCTATACATTCATTTGGATGAGATTCTACCTCCATAGTGGTCAAAACTGTGAAAAAATCACAAGCACTCAAATTTGGGCATATGTACTTGCCAAAATCGTGTATTTTCCTACTAACCAACTAAGTTGACCACACGTTGATTCAGCCTATGTGAGGGACTTTTTTCCAAACCAATAGGAAAAAAACCATATAGGGAACACAATGAACAAAACCCATGTTCCCATTCCCACCCAACTCACCTACATATACCTCAACGAATGTGAAATTACTAGAGCACCTAATTTCTTATAAAATTTGGTAAAAAGAAATTACAATGCACAAAATTTGCTAAAATTCAAAAATTAAAAATAAATTGATAAAAATACCTTTACAATGGTTTTATTAGTCAAAATAGAAGTAAAGGTGGTAAAAGTGACAAAAAAAATGAGTTTATTTAGGCTCAAATAAAGTTTATTTTCATTGAAAATTTTCACCAAAATTGAGACTAACACCACAATAGTGTATCTATTTTCAAATGAAACACCTAGATATGAAAGGATTTGATAACCCCCCAAACTAAATATTGGTTTGTCACTTGAACCACCAATGGTGAGTGGGATAATGGAAATCTTTTGGGAGAAGTCATCACCTCTATTTGGAGAAAGCCCATTCCATGAGAATATTGCTTGGTAGGAGTTTCCCTTGGCCCTTAGATAGTACTTTGGAACTTTTTGTTTGAGGGCCATAGTATTAAGTCATTCTCTATGTGTGGGAACTTGTTCTAGATTTTAGATATATTTAAATTTATGGTTTTTCATGTTATTACAATCTTGGTATGAATTTGAAAATATGTATTTCTAGTCTTCTTGAATATATTTTCAGTGAGTTGTTGCCTTTTCGCGTTAAGACACTCTCTTTTGGGGATATGGTTCCTTGATTTTGTTGGGAAAGGGTCATTTCGGTTTATTTGGCTTCAAAAAACTATGTATCTTTGACACATTAATAGCAGTGTGTGGCTTGTATTGTAGTGATGTTTTTCCTATGTTTTGGATTTAGGGCCATTCTAAGTATAAGTTTGGGCCCATTATGACTCTTGTCGGGGGCTAGCATCATTGTTTATTTTTCTGTGGTGTATCTATGGATTATAAGGAATCCCATGAAGTTCAGAGAATCCTTCGAAGACATATAGAATCCTTTAAATGTAATATAACCTCTCTCTTCTACATGACTACAAAAGTAATTGAAAATGAGCATCAATGTACCTCTCAAAAATGCCATAATTATGAACATTTTGGTCCAATAAAAGCAACAAATAAATACCATGGAGGTAGAATGTAATGTGTGTTGAGAAATATGATCCTCAATACGAGTGAATGATCTCAATTTGCTACTTCCAATCACAAATTTAATTCAAGTAGAACTCGAGGATGTTATAGTTCACCAAATGATAAAAAACAAGGATCTTGGAAATTAGGACTCTCTTCCTTTGAACATTGGGTTGGTAGAAGCCAACATTCATCATGTTTTTTATTAAGTCTTATGTTTAGTAAAGCAATTATAATAATGGTTGTTTTCCTAAGATTTTACTCCTATAAGGATTTTTGGGATGGAGTATTAACATTTGTAAGGACCATATAAGGGTTGATTTTACCAGAGAAGGGTTGCATATTTGTTTGGAAACTCGTGCTAGTGGTATTATGTACTCATTGTTATCTTTGCAACAATCTTTGACAATGTTACCAACTTAACAAAAACTTTACCAAGTTCTTGTTTTTTTTAAGGTCACATTAAATCATGATTTCCATGTTGATTTTGAAAAGTGGTGATGCAATATCACCCCTTTTTAATTTAAAAGTTAAAATTCTAACATTTGTTAACCATGACATTAAAAACCAATATCATGAATGCAAAATACATGAAAAAACACAATGAAATGCAAAAGTGGTGATGCAACATCACCTCTCTCTTCTTCTTCTTTTTCTCTTTTTTTCAAGGGTTAAAATCAGAAATTTTTCAATCATGGCATTAAAGACCAAATATCATGACTAAAAAAGACATGAAAAAACATGTTAAATGGAAAAGTGGTGATGCACCATCACTGTCTATTTTTTTAGCATTAAAAAAAAAAAAAAAGCAACTTGGAATTAAAGACCAAACATCATGACTACAAAAAACCCTAAAACTCGACACTTAAAGTTTGTTTATCTTTCCTTTTTTTGTTTTCTTCTTTTAAATACTCGTTTTTTAAGTGTTTTTCAAATTTGTCTAAATTTATTTTATTTTATTTTTGAGGTTAAAATTACCACTTAATTGATATTATAGCCTTGACCATTGATATCATCGAAAAAAAACAAAAACAAACAAACAAACAAACAAAAACAAAAACAAAAAAACTCGCATTATGTAACTTTTATTTAATTATCAGTTATTTTTTTATAGTAATTTTTAACCATAATGAGAATATTATTAATAAAAAAATATGTGCCTGGATCGCAACCTATACAAGAAGTAAGCATAATGATATTTCTTCAAGGATGGTTGTACCAATAACCTTAGGATGATAGTTATTGTTATTATCTATTAACCTACTTACTTACCTCCCAAACACTAGGTGCTTGGAGGTGTAGACTCTTCAAGGACTTGTAATATCTGGCAAAATTTACATTACATGTCAAGAAGATGAAACTAAAATTAATGAACTAAGCACCATGGTGATTATCCTCCTATGGAGGAATCTTCAAATCAAGCTCTTTATCGTTTCCATTACTTTGTTTCTCCATGGAAACTATGTTGCAAAAGAGATTCCTTCAAGTCTTCTTGGAGCTACCTAAGGGCAACCACCTCATCCTCCATTTGTCTATACTTAAAGAAATCCTCCATGACTTTCTCGCAAATCTCCATATGCAGCTTTATCACCTATTTCAGTTTTCATCCAAATTAAAGCTTGATCCGCCTCAATTATGATGAGTTGTTGATTTACTAAAAACTTAGACAGTTCATCCTTGTAAGAGTCTTGACCCTTATGCCTCATAGTTGTGAGATAATTTGTTTTATTCTATAGAGTGTAGAGAAAGGAAAGACCTAAGTCGATGGTACCAAATCGTCCTTAATCAACTTCAAATAAAGAGTAGTTTTGCCTCTCAATTGTGGAGAGATCACATAACCAAGTTTTTGATTTGAAAAGGAAACAGAGGAGTTGACACATTAAGACTACCCCCTCACACAACGCTCCCACTTCCAATATTAGTTTACAACCTCGTACGAACCATTATCAGGATTAAACAACAATATATATCTCATTCCAACCATCAAATCCGCCATAACTCCTATGAGCACAAAGGACCACAATCGTCCTGCTTGGAGCATTAATCCAATTGCTTTAGCATTAAATCAATTGAGGGCTAACACGAGGAACGAACTAGGTGGTAGTAAAGGCAAATCAATGTTCCATTTCCAACTCAATTGCATTAAACCTTGCCTTCGTATCCAATTTTGTCTATGTAGCTACACTTTAAACTTTGATGAAGAGGGATTAAAAACATTATATGGCCCCTCATAAGAATTCCTTTGTAACATTCACCATATCATTGCTATGGAATGGGAGTTATAGAGGGGGAGTCATTTCTCATGAGGACCCCTTCGTCCAAACTCACTACTATGTTTACGATAATAGCACCCTTAGAGTTATGTTGTCTCAAAACATGGAAGAGTGTTATATTGGATAAGGTTGATTTCATCTCTCGGATTCATTCTATTATATTTTGCAACTTGCAGTCTTTAGGAATAGTTTCAACAATTAGATGTTGGATCACAACACCACCAGGTCTTCAATTTTTGCCTCCTTTGCTAGAAGGAACCCTTGCAATAAGCCATAGGTATTTGTCGTATTGTTTGCGAGCTCCAATTCTGGATTTCCATTAGGGTTAAGAATGACCCCTCCCACTCTCGTCACCCCTTTTTTAATACTTTACATTTAAAAAATGAGAAAAAAAAATGTAAATTTTTTTTCAAGTGGCAAAAATCAATTTAAAAAACAAATAAAATAATATAAATAATAAAATCGCCTTTTTATTCTAAAAATTATTAAATATTATTTTTTGTATTAAGAGAAAAAACAAATTTAACAAAATAATTATAAATATATATAATATATATATATATATATATATATATTATATATATATAATATAATATATATATATATATATACATTTAAACAATTCAAAAAATGCTAATAAATTCAAAAAAATGCCATATAAAAAAAAATATTGAAAACAAATAATATTAATATTAATAATAAGGGTGGCAGGAGGGGGAGGGATTCTTATTAGTCCCGATGGAATAATTGAAGCAAAGTTTTCATGGGGACTAGGAAGAAGATCTAATAACCAAGCTAAGATGTATGGGCTCTTGCAAGGTTTATTCATCGCTGAAGGCATGGGTGTGGAAGACATAATCATCTTTGGAGACTCATTGATTACGATTCAATATCTTAACAATGAAAATAATCTAAATGACAACTCTCTTACTAGGGTGCTTTAGAGAATCAAAAGTCTAACGGCAAGTCTTTACTCGAGGAACACTTAACACATCCTTTGAAGCAACAACACAAAAGCAGATATGATGGCAAACCAGGATTGCTCTCTAGAAGAAGTTGAGTTTGTGATTAATGATCAAAGGAACGTGTGTCCAATCCCTTAATTGAATTCATGTCTTTGAATATAAGGACCTCCCTTATGTTCTGTTTATGAAAAAACCATGATTGCAATCACATTTTTCCATGTATTTCACATTTTTTGTGTAGTAAGGTCCATCAAAAGTATGCAAGATGGGTACTCGGATGAAAAATTAATTTTCGCATTCAACGAGTGGTCCCGGAGTAAAATCGTAGGGAGATAAGTTGAAAATATGAGTTGAAAAAGTAGTTTTTTCTTTTACCCTCCAAACCTTGATGAGGTAATCTAGTCTTATTTTATTATATCCACTATTGTTTTATAATATTCCTTAGGAGACCCATTTTAGACCTCAAAATTTCTCTAATGTTTCAGCTCGTGGGTATTCTAGATCTCTGGGATAGTTGGATCAAAGATCAAGAGGCCTGATCCAAGACAGAATAGCAGTGTAAGATTAAGTTTAATACGGGTCACATCTCAAGAAGGTATTGTTGCATTTCTAGTTTATAACTCTATTCTTTGCTTCAATTTGGGTATGAATAGAAATACCAGGGATCTATGCCTCTCCTTCGGCCTTGGGGTTGTTCATTGGTATGTTATAAATGAGACTATGACTACATTATTTATTTCGATGCCTTGGACGTCTCTTTCATTGGACAATTTCCATAGGTCCATGTGTTTGCAGAGGTGGCATCACCCTTGGTCTGCTTACAATCTCTCCCTGGTTTTTCATGGTAGTAGTTCCCTAGTTAATTATTTAATCACAAATCATAGTAGAATTCATAGGTCTCTCTCCAACATAAGCCTAGAAATTCTGACAAGGTCATTGGAGTTGTCACATATCATCTTAAATCGGAATTAGGTTTTTTCTCAAGGTGGTCTAATGGACATAGATTCAAACTTTGAGTCTCTCATTGCTTGGCTTCCCATGAAGCTCTACACAGAGCAGATTATGGTATTCAAGTCAAAATTTTCCAAATATCTCATGCTAAGATTGATCTTACAAATAAGGTCATATCTCTTCATTTTGAGCTTTCTCGGTTGGTTGATGAAGTTGATGCTCTTAGGAGCATGGTATGGACCTCAAACTAAGAAAAGAAGCCCAGGAAACCACATACATGCACCAGGAGGATACAAGCCATCGTGAAATTGATATCAACAAGCCAACTACAGATAGTAACTAGTACCTCCAGTAAGCTCGCTCAATGGATTTTGGTCTTTTTTGTAAGTATGCAATCTAAGATAATTTTGTGTTGGGCATATGGTAGCCATGCAAATTTTTTAATTGCATACTCAATTAGTCATATTGTTGGGTCTTTTTGCACTTATGAAAGCATGATTTCCATATGTCTATCGTTAAGTCTTTGTAATGTTCCCAATGCAAAAATTTGGAGATTTCTTGAAATTTAACTAAAAAATACTTCAGATAAAATTTCCATTCATAAACAGAAGATTTTCATGTAAAATATAACAACATAGAACTCTAAATAACAATACACTGAGAAAAATTAATCTCAACTTTATTTATAATATATAAAATTAGGTTTTACATGTTGAAACAACTAATATAGTTGAGATAGAACTGGCCTCAAGAATCTACTCCAATGTTGTGTTGGCCCTCCAAAACTTAAATGAAATTCCACTGCTAAGCACTCCTGTGAATTTTGGATGAATTCAGCAAGGGGAAATGGATACTCACCCAATCTCACTAAATCAGCTCACGGCTTTCGTCATGGGGTTACAAATGAAGTAGAGAATTAGGCTCTCAAACCTATCATACAAAAGAAATATCATATCAAAGATGTCCTCTAATTGCCTCCTCCTCCTCTTTTTATAGATCTGATGGACCCCTCTAGAACCTCCAATTTTAATATTATTTTAATCATTGACCACATTTCCCTCTTTTTATTTCAATTAAAATATTTTTTTAATGTGGGAAAATGGTAAATTGGCCATCATGTCTCCTCGGGCCATTGAAACTCACTTCTAACCATACTATCCTATAGATCTTCTCGTTTAGGTTCCAAAAAGATATTACGCTAAGGTGTTATGTCAAGTATTCCTCCTGGAATGCCACTTTAAGCGTAATTAATTGAGTTAGGCCCATTAATAAATCTGTTTATTTTTAGTCGTCAAAATGTAATGAAACAAAAGACAAACCATGCGAATGATGGAATATACCAAGCAAATGTCGTCAAACCTCATAAAAACTCCTCAAAATCACTCAAGAAGCCCTTGGGCACACTGATAGAGTAAACCAGCTCTTGTGACCTAGTTGCCTCCAACCTAGCAAGTCCATCCTCACCATGCCATAACGGAAACCAGAAAAAGGAAGATGGCAAATCCTCTCGCCCCAAGATTGCTTGACCTCAAGCAATCCATATATGTTGACCAATCTGGCGGTCTAGTGCAACTGAGAATCAATACTTGGATCCCATACAAACCACTAGGTGATACAATACCTCTATGCCACCCAACCAAGAACGAATCTCTTAATGCCCGGATCCTAGACTAAACTCTAATTTATCTTGCCATCAATAGATCCTCCTAGATCCCAATGCCACCATGTCCAATCATCATCACCCCAATCCCATGGCTCTATTTGTGCTATGTCTCCAGCTATAGTTGTTTCTCCCTCACATGAATACCAACTCATCGCCTCTCTCCAGTCTAACCCCTGACTCAATCTAATGCCAATCGCACTCTTCTAATGCTGGGATGGAATGTTGAAGAGTTGGCAACCTATATCCCACTACCAACTGGAGCATGCAATATTCGTCATGTTTAAGGGTCCCCGCTCTATTAAGCCCCTGACTAAGATATTGTGCCATCTATAAGATACCAACTCATGATCTTTCGCCAATCCAATGCATGGACACTAGTGTATGGAACAATTCTACTAGGTTGATATTGGTCCCTGCTCAACTCATGGTGCTCTGCCTAGTCAATTAACAAGATATGTCTAACGAAACCTGCCCCTCTCTCTATAATAGGCAAAAGTGGGCAATATGTGTTGCAGGCCCTGTTTATGTACACCTGGAGAGGGTTACGGCCTGGAAATACTACAACTCTATTGGTTGCCACTGTACCTATTTTCACGTCATCAATGGGTAGGCCAAAATATAGATGCACCGCCATCTCCAACAACTCCTCCCTCCTCTGATAAAAAATGCCATGCTCCTCCAGTCTACCACCCTCCTACAATACTATCCTGTAAGGATTCAACACCTCCTAAGGACAAGTGTCCGTAAATATTACCACCTTGTTGGTTGTATGTACATATGTCTACTCCTCATCAATTATTGGTCCAAAAGATGACTGCTCATTCAACTCCTTCATGGACTCAATATGAGCCTCCAGCTGTCTCTCTACATTATGCATATCATCCTCTGAAGCTGACTCACGCTCCTCTATCTTCCCTCCATGCCGAATCATCAGTCGCTCATCTGGTAAGTCTGCCCCCCTAACAATTTTCTACTCATCGTACTCCTCTATATCACATGGATGCATATCCTAGTTGTTGCCATCAAAACCACATGACCGCTAATGCTCCTCAAGGATATCGTCATATGAACTCATGGACTCAGTCATAAAAGCAGAATCCTCATCCGAAAATTCAGAAGGAATCTCCCTCTGATTTACCCTTGTCATCTCCTCAGTGTCACTCATGCATGAATTGTCAAATCCCCAAGGTTCCTTGCATATGAAGCAAATACCCGTCCTCTTAAGCTCATTCTTGCTACATGGTTTATCACCAAAAATCCACTGCAACTCCTCCTAGGTCAACCATCTCCTGAACAACCCAATGTTTTGCTCAACCAACCTTTTGGCTAGTTCATAAGAAACAGGTGAAACCAAATGTTCCTCCCTCCAAATGGCCAACAATTTACACTGCAACCTCCTGCAAATGGCATGATGGCCTCCCATACATGGGGACAAAATGGACTACATGTGTGTTATGACCGTGTCAAGATGATGTTTCCTAATGTTGAAGAAGCATTGGAACATCTGCAGTATCAAGTCATCACACTCTAGCTCAAACATGAGGTCATAAGATCTAACCAAGGCCATGACTTTTAGAATCTCTAACCTCTTCCCAAAGGTAGGTCCCTCACTGTTATCCAAATCCTAAAAGGTCTCCACTATGAGTCTAAAGACTCTCCTCATAATGACGTCACTGTAAGGAGGTATAGGTGTGGTCATCATCATGATACTACTGAGACAAGAGACAACTAGAATTTTGACCCCTACACAAGGATGCTCCAAAAATTTGTGTTGTATGAGAGAAAGCATGGTTGGTTTTAGAGCCCAAATCAAGCTCTTCCCATCTGACTGATGCACCTTGGAGAGGAGTGAATCCAGTTCTTCTAGTTTGAGAATGGATTTTGTTGTAACCCCCATGCATCTCAAATATGTTCCAAGAGCATAACGTTTGGGGCCCAATTCATGTTCTTATTGTGGTTGGTCTTGTTGTAGCATACAAAGTATCCCTTTGGAAAATGTTTTGTTGATTGATGTTGCTAGTTTATTAAGGGAATTTATGAAGGTTTCATCCATGTTTTAGATTAATAGTGACAAGTACATCAATATGTTTTACTAATGACCTTGACTGACTGACTCTCCCAACTTACATTCAACTTAGTAAGGGCAAGGTTTCTTATGACAGTGAGTAGCAATCTTATAGCAATACAAGGTTTTTATACACGATGTAGAAATATGATCTCTCAAGCTCAACTATATATGACCTTGCCACTAATATACAAAATACAAATTCCTCAATCATAAACCTTGACTCAAGACAACTATAATAACACATTGGCAATCCCCTCTTTCTCTCAAACAATACAACTATCCCTCAATCTATAGCAATGATACTCCATGGTCTTGTACAACTTAATACATAACAATACAAGGCTATGATAATGGGCATTAAAGATACAACCAATTTACCCATACATCAACAATACATTTATCCAACAACATTAATGAACAACCCTTAGCACTTTGACTAACATATCAACAACATACTTTCTGAACTCAATGACAGACTCTACAACTATATATTCACCAATCTTAGTGTCAGCAATAGGTTAACAACTTATCAAAATATACATGACTGTAAGCCCTTTCTTTGTAGATAACAATGTTATGGAGATCCTGGTTGAAATATGTTCCGGCTGGCACTATCTACTTCGCACCCACCACCACGAGTAGTGACGACAAAGAAGAATGTGTCGTTGAACCTCGACCAGCCGTGAGGTAGTAGAGTCGAGGGACAAGTTTGATATTCAGGCTCTCATAGCTTGAAACTGTCTTCATTATGTTAATGTGCGGGTACAATAGGATTGATGGTCGTAGACAAGTTACGCAAGAAGACTGGAGGGACGTGTAGGTTGTCTCAGCCACAGGCATAGATGAATGAAAACTTCCAGTGGATGGAAGGACTAAAATAAGGTTATTGGGGCCATATATTAACTCTGGTGGGTGCAAGTTGTTGGTTGAATCACAATACTGTAACACTCTACAATATTTTTTGTTGATGCAGTTCTTAGTTCATGGGAGAGGCATTCAAATAGCTTATGGAGTGCTTTGAATCTTTTGGTTCCGATGGTACTTGTTTTACTCATTGTTAACTGAGGACTGTGAGGAAGCCACATTACTATTGGTAAAGTTGGAGTGGGAGAACAAGACTGATACGTATTAACAAGATAGATTTGCAACAACATTGTTTTAGCAGGTCCCTTATTAGGCTTTAGAATATTCTACGTCTCTCTCAAAATCTTCTTGTAGTATTATACACTCTTAAAGATGGATCATCAAAGGAACAAGTGACTGGTGCTTTACTATATTGGCAATTTATTAACATTGGGGCAAATTTCTTGGAAATTGGCGGTTCATTTCAATTAGCCTATTCAAGATTGGCGGTTTATAGAAGATTGGAGGTATTTGGGCTTGGCGGTGACATTTTGAATTCCCCAATTACCACGAATTTTATACCCATTGGGTGCTTTCCTAAGTTTACTCACATAGTACTATTTCTCTCTTCTTTCTCCCGACACTTGGACTCCTCATAACTATCTTTGTAAGGACCTGCGGTCCAGGTCATCTTCACCGTGCGAAGGACGAGCGAGGAGCTCGTGCGAAATGCGAAGTAAAATAACCAAGAGGCAAGTTTATACGATGTTGGGCGAGTTGAGAGGGCGATCCCACGAGTTGGGTGGGCCAACCCTCCACTCGAGCGAAGGCAACATGTTGAACGAGTCGGCTTGGGTGTTGGGCGTGGGTCGGCCAGGTGACATAACCCGCCACCCGCCCGTATATATTAGTGGAGCATTTATGGAGACGAGCCATCATCATTCAACCAACATGAGTTCGAACAAGGAGTTATGCGGTGCGTGGATGAGCCCGCACGACGGGTAGAACTCGGGTGAAAAACTCGTGCAAAAAAGTCGGGCGAAAAACTCGTACAGAAAACTTGGGCGAGGTCGTTCAGGCAGAACTTGGGCGAGGTTGTCGGGCAGAAAATTCGGGCGAGGTTGTCGGGTAGAAAACTCGGGTGAGGTCGTTTGGGCGAACCGAGCGAGGTCGTCGGGCGACCTGGGTGAAGTCGTTTGGGCGAGCCAGGTGAGGTCATCAGGCGACTCGGGTGAAGTCGTTCGAGCGAACCGGGTGAGGTCGTTGGGGGACCCAGGTGAAGTGTGGCGACTCGGGTTAGTGGACGAGTTGGGTGAACGGGTGAATGGGTGGACGTGTGGACGGGCGGTCGGGCGAGGGCGCACCGAAACGAAGGATCATGCAGACGAGCGACCTGGGTAGGGCGCGTCGTGCACGATGAAACAGTGGAAACGGTGAAGTGTTGGAGTTGTGAACGGAGGTGTGACTCGTGCGGAGGCGCCCGTGTGTGGCGACTTGGTTACCATGAGGCATGCCCAAGTTGGGCAAACAACACAATCGTGCGACGAGGTGAACGAAGGGTTGGCGAGTCGTGCGGCAACCGTGCGGAAGTGTCGACAAGCTGGGCAACCGAGTTTTCCGAAAGTTGGAAATTTGGCCAAGTGTAAATTTGGGGTTTCCTAATATTTAACTTGTACTTATAAAAAAAATTATATATATTGATTCGGGCAGACTCATATTGTAGGGAGTTGCCCCTCCCTTTATATTGTTGTGCATTTCTATTGTATAACGTTGTTGATGATGAATATGTATGGGTTTTCATCTGTATAAAGGACAAAGATAATACTTGGTAGCAAAAAATAAACTAAGTATGGAATGTTAGGTGTAGTCTATAATCCTAAGTATTGGTGAAAAGAAAATGGTTGGTAGTGCTACACCTCGCTATAAGCAGTTGAAAGACTACCGCAAGTGTAGGGGCGTGACAGTTGGTATCAGCGCTGATTCAAGTGGAGTGCAGGTGAAGGAAGTTGATTCTACAAAGACCGAAGACTTGAACAGGAGTTCAAGTTTTGCAGGTAACAGGTGGAATCAAGAGCTGGTTCAGTCTTGCAAGGGGAACCTGGTGAATGGTGAAGAGTCAAGAAAGATGTCTATCTTGTAGGAAATGGGTTTTTCAACCTTCAAGGAATTTGAAGAAAGTCTACTTGAAGAATCAAGGTTGAACAAAGATTTGCAGAATGGGGCAAAGACTTGTTCAAAGCAAAGGATGTTCTTTGTGCTTTGGTCAAGGAAGGGATTTCTGACGGGAATAGGGATGAAGCCTATCGACTTGCAAAGGAAGTGGACTTGTTTGATGCAGAACTCAAGGAATTGAAGATGAGGTAGGACTTGATTCGAGAGAAGTGGAAATGGCTAACTCTTGAGAAGAAGCATTCGATAGCTTTGACTCATAAGGAGAAAGTTGCAGAATGCGAGGATAAAGAAGCCGTGATGATTGAGGATGTTGTGGATATGACAACAGTAGAGGATGAACTTGAGATTGATCAAGTTGGACCAGGATCGTGCAGTTTGTAGACATGGATGGATGAGGATAATCACATGGAGGAGCCTCATGATGATGATGTAAGTACTATTGATACTTTTGTTTCACTTGAGCATATGGTAGATGAACCGCATGCAGGGAAGAGCAAAGCCAGTTTGCCGATGCAGGGGAGCATCTTACCATGGATGTTTATGATGAGACCTTGTATGGAGAAGCCAGGATTATTAACTGTTGCAGGACTTGTTGGGGTTGTTTGTGACCTTATGATAGAAGGTGCAAAGGCCCGTGACAAGGGAGGAACATGATGATCATTGCGGGAGGATTGGGTCATGCTTTAGCCACATGGAGGATTGGCTAAGTGCCCAGCATGACTCATGGACAGATTGGAGGAGGGCACAAGCTTGAGGTATGATGATACTTGGGTGGACTTCTCATGGTCGAGACCAAGAGAAAGTCTTGGTGGAACCTTTAGTGGGGGAGCTATGATGGAGAGACTCATGTGATGATGATATGGTTGGGTGACCGAGATCACTAGACCGAAGCTTGCAGACTTGGATGCTGATGATCAATTTTTGTGATGGGTCTACTTGGTTGGACAACATGGGCAACTTAGTCATGGACATCAGGTTGGAGACATGGAGCATGGCAATCTTATGCAGGAGCACTTGTAGAGGTGTCACTTATGGGCATCCAATGAGGAGTTCCAAGGCAGGGATGTTGTGCAGGTAGATTTGCTGGTGTGACATGGAGATGTTTTACTTATGAGCCGATGGAGAGGTTGTGCACTTTGTACAACAAGGCCATGGACTTGGATGGAGTTGTGAAGCAAACTATGGAGCATTCCTACTACATGGAGAGCTGAGGCATCTTGTAGAGACCTTTGGGCCGAGACTTGTATGCTTGCTGAGATGTTGGTTGGAGATGACTCATGGAGCTCATGATGACATGAGATTGTTGTGACTTTTGGGGACTTCATATATGGTGGACTTGGAGGATCCGATGCATTGAGGAGTTGAGTTCAGAGACTTTGATGCAGAATGGGATGCATACTTTCAAGTACATGTATGGGTGTGGCTTGAAAGAGTGACTTGATGAGGAAGATCGATATGAGACACTTTGGAGTGATGGAGTTACGACGATGATGATGCCTTGGTGGAAACACTTGGCCATGGGTTGAGCCGAGACTTAACCACTTTTGACACATGGGAGCTGATTGATCTATGACCATGGGCGACACATGGATAGATGAGATAGGTGTATATTTGTTTCTATAGCAGACTTGAGGGATGGCACATTACAGATATGATGGAGGTTGCTTCATGGACCTGGATGTGGCACATCGAGAGTCGGGTTGATGAGATGATCTCTTCACTTTGAGGAGATGGATGTTTTGCAGATGGATGATGATGTTGGGATAGATGCGACTGATTTCATGCAGCACATTGACACCAAACATCATGGACAACATGTTGCAAATGAGATGAGGACTACTTCATGGACCTGGGCATGGCTTACGCTTATATGGAGATGGATTCTTGATTGAGTGGAGGATGTGACGGGATGTTCTGAGAAACGATTGATGGTGGCATGAGGATGTACATTCTCATGGTTTGGGCGTAACAGTTGGATTAGCTACCCAACTAGTTCGAGTCATGGGGGTCAACAGTGTACAAAGGTGTGTTAGCATTACGTTGGAGTATCATGGCAGCAGTTTACACGATGACGATACATGATGAGGTCGACATGATATGTTGTAGGAAGCATGTAGCTTGAGATGGAGGGGCCAGCCTTCCACGATGGGGAGCAGCATGTGGAGATTGTGACAGGGTGGTTGATGATCATGGATTGTGATGATTTTCCGATGTATGACATACCGATGGGGTGTATGCCTTGGTATGGATAGCTTGGTGATAAATGGTTGCTGGGATGAGATATTGTTGAGGACGACAATGACTTCAAGTGGGGGAGGATGTAAGGACCTGCAGTCCGGGTCACCTTCACCATGCGAAGGACGGACGAGGAGCTCGTGCGAAATGCGAAGTAAAACAACCAAGAGGCAAGTTTATACGATGTTGGGCGAGTTGAAAGGGCGGTCCCATGAGTTGGGCGGGCCGACCCTCCACTCGGGCGAAGGCAACATGTTGAACGAGTCAGCTTGTGCATTGGGCATGGGTCGGCCGGGTGACATAACCCGCCATCCGCCAGTATATATTGGTGGAGCGTTTGTGGAGATGAGCCATCATCATTCAACCAACACGAGTTCGAACAAGGAGTTCTGCGGTGCGTGGATGAGCCCGCACGACAGGCGGAACTTGGGTGAAAAACTCATGTAGAAAATTCGGGCGAAAAACTCGTGAAGGAAACTCGTGCAGAAAAATCAAGCAAGGGCGAACTCGGGCGAGGTCCTTTAGGCAAAACTCGAGCGAGGTCGTCGGGCAGAAAACTTGGGTGAGGTCGTCAGGCAAAAAACTCGGGTGAGGTCGTTCGGGTGAACCGGGCTAGGTCGTCGGGCGACTCGGGTGAAGTCATTCGGGCAAGCCAGGTGAGGTCGTCAGGCGACCCAGGTGAAGTCGTTTGGGTGAACCGGGTCAAGTTGTTGAGCAACCCGAGTGAAGTCATGTGGCAACTCAGGTGAACGAGTTCGGGTGAACGAGTGAACAGGTGGACGTGTGGACGAGTAGCCGAGCGAAGGATTGTGTGGACAGGCGACCCGGGTAGGGCGCGCTGTGCATGATGAAACGGTGGAAATGGTGAAGTGTTGGAGTTGTGAACAGAGGTGTGACTCATGCGGAGGTGCCTGTGTGTGGCGACTTGGTTACGATGAGGCACGCCCAAGTTGGGCAAACGACACAATCGTGAGACGAGGTGAACGAAGAGTTGTTGAGTTGTGCGGCGACCGTGCGGAAGCGCCAACGATCTGGGCAACCGAGTTCTCTGAAAGTTGGAAATTTGGCTAAGTGTAAATTTTGGGTTTCCCAAGATTTAACTTGTACTTATTAAAAAGATTATATATATTGATTTAGGCATACTCATATTGCAGCGAGTTGCCCCTCCCTTTATACTGTTGTGCATTTCTATTGTATAATGTTGTTGATGATGAATATGTATGGGTTTTCATCTATATAAAGGACAAAGATAATACTTGGTAACGAAAAATAAACTAAGTATCGAATGTTAGGCGTAGTCTACAATCGTAAGTATTGGTGAAAAGAAAACGGTTGGTAGTGTCGCACCTTGCTATAAACAGTTGAAAGACTACCGCAGGCATAGGGGCATGATAGTCTCTCTCTTGTAGCCATTTCTCCCTCTGATTCGCATATATCCCATATTTCCCTAGGGATAGTGGAGGTCTGTTTTCCCCTTCCTCAGTACCTTTCCTTTTGACATTTAGCAATCCTATGTCATTTTTGGTGTACTGATTCATTACTCTCCCTTATCCATCTGTTCTTGAACATTAACGCATGCTCTCCATGCAACTCCCATCTTCTCCAGACTCTGAGGCCCTCGTTGCCTTCACCATTGAAGCTGAGATTCGGGGAGGTTTAGTACCACCCAGTGATATTCCTCAGGTTTTTTTATTTTGATCCTCTTGAAGTTTCTGAGACTGGTTTACATAGTTTTTCTTATGGAAAAAATGGAGGCGGCAGAAATTCCAAAGCTCTAAAAGTGAATTCCATCCCGAAACCTTTAGCGCTGCATCCTGAGTCTTTCTGGAATAGTATTGGGAGACTGAAATTGCATGCATTGATCGGCTGTTGGAAATTCACATACCTCATTGGCGAACAGATCAATAATTGGATGGCTTCTTTCTAGGTTCCCAAGCTTGGATGTCGTCCGAGGATTAGTATGTTGCATAACGGTTGGGTTTGCTTTCATTTTCTCAATCCTGAAGATGTCGACCTCATTCTCACACTACATTGAGTTAAGGGTCAGAGGTTCCTATTGTTGAACATTCGCAAGCTGGATTCAATCAACAAACAACATCCTCGCAACGTAAGATTGTTTAGGCCAAACTTCTGGGATTACCCCTTGAATTCTGAAACCGCTCGGCAATTATTAATATTGCAAATTCCATTGGTAAATTTTAATTTTGGGATGAGGTTTGTATTCGCCAGATGGATAAGAAAGTTTCATGGGTGCTCGTTGAGGTGGAATTTGGTTGAGTTATCCAATCCAAATCCTAATATAGTTCAACATATATCCCCTTTGGTTTCTCCTCTTCCCGGGTCATCTATTCCTCCTGCTCTGAATCTCCAATTCATATTTGCTTCACCTACATCGCCTATTTCCCCATGCCAAGAGTTGGAGGCAATGCCATTCTCTAATTTTGTCAGTCTAAAACCTTCGTCCATAAAGAAATCATTTTTCCACCTCAGGGAGCCACTGGATAAAGGTAACTTATCCTCATTTCCTTTGGCTAATTCATCTTCTTCAACCCCTATGGTTACTCCATCTCAATCTTGGAAGAAGAAATTTGTTAAATTCAAGAAGCTCTCCTCTTGTTTATATCCAGACACACCTCTGAATAGTTTTGTCCCATCATCTTCACGCTCTCGAGTCCTTAGAGCAAACGAGCATATTTCTCCTACCCCCTGATGGTTATTCTATCCTTCAATATTATGGTACTCGGGAATGAGCATAAATCACGCTCATTGAAAGGCCCCATTCATATACTCTAGTCGAATTTGATTCTTTTGCAAGAAACCATGATCTCCACGGAGAGATCATGGGAAATTCTCCTCAACATTTGCCCTGGGTGGCTTGTTAGTGCCACCAGTTCTTGTGGACTCTCTAGTGGCTTAGCAATGGCTTGGAAGCCATTTAATTTCAAGCTTATGGTTTATTGTACTCCTGCGGGTATTTTACTTTCTGGCTACCCCTGGGGCTCTACTTCTCGTATCCGAATAATCAATTGTTATGCTCACTATTCTGGCAAGCGAAATTTCTGGGAAAGGGTTTTGGAATCTGGTATTCTGGATCTTCATTCTATTATTGTGGCTCGTGATCTTAAGTTGACAGTTGATAGTAATGAAGTTTGGGGTCATAAGGTGAAATCTGATTCCTTGGAAACTTATTTCAAAAATCCATTTTTTGCTCTGACCCTCCGAGATATTCTTCCATATAAGATTGTCCCTACCTGGAGCAATGGACAAATAGGAAATGAATACATCTCTAAACGATTAGATAGATTCATGGTTAAAGACCAACTGGTCTCTGGTTTTACGGATCTCCAATCTTTGGTTTATCCTTCATTTACTTCAGACCATCTCCCAAATCTTTTATCTTGGACTGGAGAAATGAGCTGCAAGGCATATCCTTTTAAATTCAACCATATGTGGTTGACGCACAAGGACTTCATTGATATCTTGCACAAGGTTTGGAATGAACAGTATCCTTATCTCAGCCCTATGGATCATTTGAGCACTAAACTACAATGTCTTAAGAGGGAGGTTCACAAATGGGTCAAAGAGCAAAGAATTGTTGACTCCCATAAATTGGATTTCATAGAAGCCTCTTTGTGGGCTCTTTTCGATCTGGATGATCCCCTATTCACCTCTGAAGTGCACAAGAAACATATTTTAGAATTGGAAGCATAGAAATGGCTTGGAGACTAAAAAGTTCGGCGATATGGGTTGAAGATGGTGACCGAAATTCGAAAATTTTTGACAGATTTGCATCTATGAGGTGCAAGGTAAATGGAATCTGGAACATTTGCGGAGAAGGGGGTTATGTTCTCACCTCTCAATCTAATATTGAAGAGGTCACATACCATCATTTCAAAACTCTTTATTCTAAAAAAGAACTTGTTTTTAAAGACCAAATGGACTTTATTAACCATATGCCCTTAATGGTACAAGAGTCTGAGAATGACATTATGGGCAGGCTTGTTTCGACTAAGGAATTGCATTTTGTTCTCCTTGCATGTGCCAAGGAAAAAAGTGATGGACCAGACGAATGGGGGGTCAAACTATACATTCAATTTACTTTTATGTTATGTCATAGGATCTTTTGCACGATGTGGAAGAATACCTGATTAGGATATGTGTTTCAGATGCTATCAACACTACTTTCATAGGATTAATCCCAAAAAAAAAAAGAGTCTAGATTCTTTTCTCGATTTTCGGCCCATTTCCTTCTGCAATTTTGTCTATAAACTGATTTCTAAACTTATTGTTGTCATGCTTAAATCTCTCCTTAGAGATCATATATCACCGGAGCAATTTGGCTTTATCGAAGGGTGACAAATTCAAGACACAATGGCTATAACGCGGGAAGTTTTACACACTATTAAGGTCAAGAGACCTAAAGCTTGCCTAATGAAGATTGAAATTACCAAGGATTTTGATAGTGTCGACTAGGAATTTCTTAGAGTGATTCTCTATAAAATTGGTCTCAATATCCACAATGCTAACTGGATTTTAGCTTGTGTATCCTCCACCAATTTTGATGATTATAAATGGCCTCCCTACTAATTTTTTCAAAGCAAACCGGAGGTTAAGGCAAGGATGTGATTTATCCCCAATTATGTTCATTCTTATTACGGAATCTCTCAGTAGCAAACTCTCGGACTCCAGGGACAGAGGCTTGATCAAGGGCATCACTATGACTAGACAAATCCGTATTACACATTTGATTTTTGTTGATGACCTCCTAATTGGTGGTGAGTCTTCTATCTCTGAATGGTCACAATTTCATCATATATTAAACATTTTCAGATATACTTCGGGACTTATCAAGAACTCACATAAATTTGAAGTGATTTCTTCACAAGTGCTTGGGGTGTGATCGAACAAATTTTTTGTTTATTTGGGATTTCTTCACGGGATGTGGACTCTGGATTTCAATATTTGGGCTTTCAAATTAAACCGAATCCATACAAAATCGCTGATTGGCACTGAACCATTAAAAAAAAAAAATCAATCTCGAATTAAAACACTGGACTTTCAGGTGGCTCTCCATTGGGGGTAGGCACATTCTTATCAAAGTTGTGCTTCAGTCTTTATTTGTATATTAGATGCATCTCTATATGTTGCCATTGGAGATCATACATAAAATTGATGCAATTCTAGCTAGATTTCTCTGGTCCGGTAAAGAGCAATCATGTAATATTCATTTGGCTACGCTGTCTCTTTTATCTAAAGTTGTTGAACATGGGGATGGGGGATCCTAGACATCTTATCTTTTAATAGGGCTATCATATGCAAAAGTTTGTGGAGAGGATTGTCAGGTAGGGGTATATGGTCTCAGACCATCAAAGGTAAATATTTGGGCTATCAGGACTTCGAAGTCTGGATTAAAGGTGGTGCTAAAATCCCTCTCTCAACTTCATTTATATGGCACAATATGATGAGACAAAGGTATTGGCTATTTGCAGGTCTTTGCTGGGAGGGCGGTGATGGCAGTAGGATCGAGGTTGGGCTAGACACTATAGGTGGTTCCCAAGGGGTTCATGTGATATATGTTCTTCTCTTACAACACTTGCATGACAGAGGTATTTATCTTCTATCTCATATTGTTTATTTTTGAGCTAACCCTCCATATATTCAAACTTGGCTTTGAGTAGAGGACATTGATCCATCGGGTCTTCTAGCTACCAAATGGACTCTTTATATTAGACAAATTGAGGCTACACGTATTTTTATTTCAGATAAGATTGATAAGATGAGATGGGCTGGACAAGTCCACAAGAACCTAATTGCGACCAAAGACATTTATAGGTCCATTTCCATCCCAACTAATCCTTTTGTGGAGCTTTCCTGGTTCAACAAATCCTAGAAATGGAACTTCCCATTGAAACTTAAATGTTTCGGATGGTTGGTCTTGAATGACAAGTTCTCACTTGGAAGAATTTAGTTCACAGAGGTTACATTGGTTCTAGCATCTGCATTTTTTGCAAGTAAAATTTGGAAGATGTTGAACATCTCTTCATGAACTGTTTGGTTTCCATAGAAATTTGGATTTTGGTCCTTAGTGTATTCCAAATTGTGGAGGATTGGAAGCATATTACACTATTAACATGTTTTAAGCATTGGTTTCAGACATAACAAGTTTTTGGTACCCTTCCTTTTTTCATCATTTGGGGCATATGGCGTTGCAGGAACCTTCTCATTTTTTAAGATAAGCAATCTGATATTAGATAAACTATTGTGGGGATTGTTTCTCGTTTTTCCTAAGACATGACCCATGAAACAATTAAAAAAATCTAGACATGTCATATTGCAGGACATTTGGAATGAATATCCGGTGGCATTCTTCGATGGGGCATGTAAAT
This sequence comes from Pinus taeda, assembly GCA_000404065.3. Lineage (NCBI taxonomy): Eukaryota > Viridiplantae > Streptophyta > Pinopsida > Pinales > Pinaceae > Pinus > Pinus taeda. The sequence continues at coordinate 10,620 of APFE030533751.1, read as the reverse complement.
CTGGACTGTGTGGATGTGGTGTTGTCATGCTACTGAACCTGATAAGTTTTATCACTTTTGGTGGGAGGGTGGTTCCAGTTCCAACAAGAGAGTGAAAATCATCACACTATGGGGGCTTCTATTCACTGCTAGTTGGCTCAACATTTCCAATCTGCATATTTTTGGGACTCTAAAGAATGCATGGATTGAATAAAGGGATTGTCATGTTTCCAGCCTCATCTTTCGACATATTGGATGAAACACATTCGTATCCTGATTAATGTGTATTTCAGCGCATTGATTTCAATCATAGAAATAGGGAGCAAAACCTCATCGCTGACTTACTCTCCAAAAGAGGCATTTCAGCACCTCTTGGAGTCATACATTATGTATACAACCGAGACTCCAGATTTGATTTTGGCACTATTCTGATATCTTAAATAGGACTAGCATATGTCACTTGTTTTCTCTTCTTTGTTTTTTTTTTTTTAATCTAAACAATGGATGATAGCACGGTTTTTTTTTTTTTTTTTTTGTTAAATTTGGTATTATATTCTGGGACAGAAACATGTAATTGTACTTAGAAGGCGTTTTTTTTACTTTGAAAAAAAAAAATGTTATAGAGGCAATACTTTACCTCTGCCTTTGATATAGCAGCCAATCACAGCAATTCATTTATCCATCTACAGGTTGAGCTGGAACACATTGCGTTCCAATGCACCAGAGGATATTCTAACCATACACGGGCAATCACGAACTCTGTCAATCAAACTATGCACGATGTGATTCAGAGCATCCTCAATTTTGCTACAGGTGTCTTCATCAACTCTTAAACACAATGTAGTCAACCTCTATACCGGTCCATCACTTAAAGAACACACTCTATTGCACCTTTCGCAGCAAGGCGGATTTCTTGACTGGTTCAGTGCACACAGACCACTGATCCAGCGCGTCTTATCCTTTTCATGGTAAATGTACATGGCGTCTTATACGCTGCTCTTTGATGACCACGAACTACTGATCCAGCGCACAACACTTTATTAGGCTCCAGTACGCTTAGCCCTTCAGCTAATCGGTCACGCGGTCATGTATAAATTCCATGTTCCAAAATTCACGATACAAGTGACTCACTCGATCAGAGAGGTAACCTCGTCCCCCGCTGACAATCTCGCCGAATCATCTGCTCCAACTGAATGCGGCTCTAAGTCTATCCAATGGCCACACAGTCAAGCCTAATATGTTGATTCGGTCGTCTACTCTGATTTTACGATGAAAATTTGACGACAAACAAAAAAAAATCGCTGTAACTCGGTTTTGATGCTTCTGGCGGCTGACTTGGTTGATGCACCTTAACGTAATCAGCCATTGGTCAACCAAATCACCTCATGCAGTGTTCTGCCATCGCTCCTCTGGTCTGCGCGCAGGTGCATTACGCAAACATTCTTTAACAGGCTCCACGCACCAGCATTCACGAGTTCTGATCCAGCAGAGGAACTTCAATGAATTTGTCCGTCTCTGATCTCAACTTCGTACGTATGCATATGATTACTGCACAACGATTAGGAATCCACGGAATAACCACAATGCCAGCAGCCTTCCTCACAACTTTCTCATCCTGTGTGAGTGTTTTTTACAATCACAATAGACAGATGCAGCTAGTCCTCTTCCATGTCATGTTCAAGGGATCACATGCAACATACGTACTTCGTTGATCGCGTCGACCATCTCTCGGTTAATGCACCATTGTACTGAAAATACCTCAGATTACGTTTCTGACCAATCCAATGCTCAAACCCAGTTCAACGCATATCACACAGCTGCCAATGCACATTCAGACATCATTTTTTTTTAGTACTTGGATCAAGGTATGCGTTCATCTTCACATCGCACCCCCAAACCGCATTGTCGCATTCATGTACGTCATTTTATAAAAACAAATGCTCCTTCACAGAGATAGCTCAATAACAATCCAACCATTCCAATAATTCATGCTCGGATAAAGAGGAACTTTGTGTTGGACAGTATACGGTCTCGGCCCTCCATGAAATAAGGAAGGATATCATTCCAGTGAATTAGAAATTTCGACCCACAATCACTATAAATTTGTTCTTCCAAAAATAGTTACTAAACTCTTCAAAATTCAACTCAACATTGATCTACAACAAAAGATGCACAACTTTGATACACTATAATGTTTTAAATGCAAAAACTTGGAGTTTTCTCGAAATTTAACTCAAAAAATACTTCAGATAAAATTTCCATTCATAAATGGAAGATTACCATGTAAACTTTAACAACATACAAATGCAAGTAACAATATAATGATCAGCAATAATCTCATTTTTATTTATATATAAATTGGTTTTACATGTTGAAACAACTAATATAGCTGAGATAGAATTAGCCTCAAGAATTTGCTCCAATGTTGTGTTGGTCCTTCAAAACTGAACTGAAATGTCACTGCTAAGCTCTTTTGTGAATTCCTAATGAATTCACCAAGGGGAGATGCGTACTCATTCAATCTCACTAAATCCCCTGAGGGTTTCTCTTGTGAGGCTACAACAAGAAATATCAAATCCAAGATGTCCTCTAATGGCTCCCTCCTCTTTTTATAGATCCAACTAGAACCTCCTATTTATTATTATTTTATTCATTGAGCACATTTCCCTCTTTTTATTTCAATTAAAATATTTTTTTAATGTGGAAAAATGGTAAATTGGTCACCATGCATCCTAAGGCCATTGAAACTCACTTATAACCATTATAACCATCTCAACCTATAGATATTCTCGTTCTGATTCTAATGAGCTATTGCGCTAGGGTGTTTTGTCAAGTATTTCTCTCGGAATGCCACCTTAAGTGTAATTAATTGAGTCGGACCCATTAATAATTATGTTTTTTTTTTAAGTTGTCAGAATACAACGGAACAAAAGACAACTATATGGATGATGGAATATATAGCGAATGCCATCGGACCTCATAAAAAATCTTCAAAACCTCTCCAAAAGCCCCTTGGCCCATTGATAGAGTAAACCAACTCCTGTGACCTAGCTATCTCCAACCATGGAAGTCCATCTTGACCATGTCGTAAGGGAAACCAAAAAAGGAACATTACATTCTTCTAGTCTTTTGTATAGATTGTCAGACATGTACAAGTCTTTTGGTCAAATTTGAACTTTGAATATGTAATCCTCATGTATTTTGTTGTGATTGGGCTATCATTATTACTCAATTTTGTTCAAAAATAATGATAATAATAATAATGAAAGAAACTATTGCCCGTGGAGCGTAGACCAAAGGGTAACAAATTGTTTTGTTGAGTCACTCCATGGTGTTTCCGGGAAAAACTAGTGTCTATTTGATCTGCTACTCCCACTAAGATGGATAGCTATCTTAGAAACAAACAATTCAAAGTAACGTGTGTTTTCATTTATATATGATAGATAAGGGAGAAGCAGAGAGCACCAACCTTAATCTTTCGCTTGGCTCCTCGCTTGTTTCCTCTCTCCTTTGATAGAGTTTGCCATTATTTTTTCACTTGTCTTGCTTTAAAAAACACCTGTAGAGACAAAGCAGCAAAACACCATCAAAGCACAAAGATCTATAATACCATAAACAATGTAGAATCAGAAGTACATTAACCATACAATTGCATTCACAAATACAATATTCACAAGTACACAAGTATATGGAAGAAAACTCAAACAACTTTATTGATAGTAGAAGTAGAAGAGAGGATTACAACCCAACTGTCTGATCCAGCATCATCCTCCCAGCATGAAAGCCCTCTTTACCTCATGAAAAGCAAAATCACACAACAATACAATGTCTTGAAGAGAAACCAACAACACTTCCTTACAAATTACAAAATTCCAGCCTTTGGATCTTTGAAATGAGGGATCCATTTATAGATATTTGTAGAGGGGTGAGTCAACTTCTGGGTTTTTGATTAGTGTCATTTCACTGATAATTCTTGGTTCCACTTGGAGATTTCATGATCTCATACTCATCCTTGGGCGAATTCAGGGAGGCAAGTGTCATATGAGAAGTTTCTAGAAGATTCTCTGAGTTTCCACTTAGCAAACTGTCTCTGCCATTTGTCTACTCTCGCCCATCGCACCCTACAGAAGGCTCTTTCAGTATGCATCGCACCTGGCCAGTGTTACAGTCAGTATGCATCACACCCTTAGCATGGAGCAATCTGTATGGTCCAGTTTTGACCAGTTCTGAGTGGTTTTTCAGGGAGAACTTCTGGGAAATGATGTAATCATTTGACCTTGATCTTTTAGGGTGTGAAACAACACTTTTAGGGGTTTAAGAGCCCTTGGTTTATCGACATATGTGATTGGGGTCGCAGTGCCCAAATATGTCTATAACACATGGGTAAAAATCCAACCATGCTAAGCACTAGTGTGACCCAAGTAAGGTGCGATCCCAGGTTATTTTGATGGTTTAGATGACCCTCGATCGCAACTACTCAAGCCACAAGTTTGACATGCGAAACATCTCAAGACTCACATTACCTAGCAAACAAATAATAATAATAATAATAAACTAATTAAAACATTTTAAAAAAATAATAATATATTTTTAAAATAAAAATAAATAATAATTTGTAAAAACTTAATAATAATATTTTTTTAAATAATTAGAATAAAATTTCTATAATTTTAAAAATAAAACAATTAAAATTAAAAAGAAAAAATGGTAGATAAAACACATAATACTATGTTTTGAATCGAGGAGGGCTATGCTTGGCATCCCCCTCTCCCACCCCTTGCATAGTTCGCACAACCTTCCTACCTATATATATATATATATTAAATGATTTTTTTATTTGTTTTATTATTATTTTTTTAGTATATTTATTTAATTTATTGTTAATTTGGGTGTCTTTACATCCACCCAGGTGATGCATATTTCTCATGCCAGCATTTCTTGATTAATTAATGAGAAGGGTTGGGTGGTGATCATTCTCTAAGCACGTTGAAGTTTCATTCATTGCAGATAGGATATGGGTGACCGATCAAGGACAAGGCATTTACTCCCCTTCAAGAACATGAATTCTGCTATTAACACTCAGCAAGACATTCATTCCTTTAGTTTTTCCGATTTACGGGTGGCTGGACATTATGGGTCTGGCAAGGCAAAGAGGTTTAGGATGTTTAACGTAAGAAGTAGTCAGGTTTGATCATAATGGTCTGCAAAAGGGGTCGAGCGAGGAGAGGTGGTGAGCCTCTCCCTCCCTGGCATGGTCAAGGAGACGAGAAATTTGATGGAGATTTTCCCATGCACATTCATCGCTTAGTCATTTCCATGGAGGCGCAGGAGCGTAGGAACATGGTAATGGTCGCTTGGTCATCAAGAACCTGCTAGGGAAACATATATGGGACTAGGAAGAAGTTAGGCAGAGGGTAGAATGCTTAGTTGCTAAAATTAATTCATATCTAGTCCGTACTCACACGACTTTGTGGAATCTGTCCACGGATTTGGGAATTTCTTTTCTCCCTCCTCCCCCTCCTTTGCCTTCCTCAAATCCACATGAAGGAACAAAAGTTGTTGATTCAACTCATCAGAGACATAGACATAGACCTTTCAATCCTAATCACCCAGGCTCTCAAACAAAGAAGCAAAAGCTATTTGGTAACCACAACTCTCAAAACCATACAGAGCAAGCACAAAATTTGGCAAGCCAGATTGATTTTGATAACACAACCATGGGCGAAACCTCTCAAAAGGAGGCAAACACCTACACCAATATTGTGGTTGTTGAGTGGGAGTGCCCTTCATGGCTTCCGGAATGATTTGATGACCTATTCCTCTACCTTGACCAACAAGAACAGGGTCAGAAGGACAAGACTCAAAAGGACAAGCTCAACCCAACATGACCAGACAATAGACCAGGTCAACCAGACTCGCTAAATTCCCAGGAAAGTCTCACTTAGCCTTTGTTGCTTCCTAATTTTACATGTTTGTTTTATTGTTCTTGTCGCCTTCATGTTAGTAATATCTACTTTGTTATGGACCAAATCAATTTTAATTTGGTCTCACAACTCTTTGAGAGACCACTTCATTTCCCTCTCATGGGCCTATGGTCTCTCTTACGCTCGCTTCAAAACAAGAAAGCTTTTTGGCAGACAACACCTCATCCTTGATATTGTTTATTCTAGTTTTTTCATGCTTATACTTTATGAAAATTTCTGATAATATAAAGAATCTTAACTTGCTATATATATTTATATATATATAGAATTATATATATTTCTTACTTTCTTTTAATTTATTTTCTTTTTTTAACTTAAATTTTTTTTTAGCGTTTCTCTAACTCTAAATTTTAATTTTTTTTTATAATATCTCGATTTTAATATATTTTAATATAGATTTTTATTATTATTTTTACTTATATATATATATTTTACTTCATTTTTAAAATTAAATTTAAATTTTTTGTTTAATAGTTCTTCAAATTTTTTTTTAATTGGTCCCGGAATGCGGGTGACAATATTCGGCAGTTATGAGATGGGACGGGCAAGCAGCGTGAGCCACCTGCCCGCCATGCGCACCTGCGCCATGTCCACATCGGAAAGCATTCAAAGCCGACGGCTCTGGTACATTAACAATCGTATACAGCACAGGAGCATTTACACTCCACCCACCATCGACTGCAACACAGGGTTCGGCCCCTCGGCTCTTATGGCGGCCACAGTTATTGCAGGAGGGCTTCGAGGTAGAGGAATTTGCAATATTAAGGGAAGCAGCAAAGAATTCGCCATGCTATTACAAGCTTGGGTTGAGGTCTCACTGTTGCTGTGGAGCTGGAAGTTGGGTCTGAACTCTCAGGCCACCTCCTCTCCCCCAGCCTCCTGGACCGCTCCTGTCCTCCGTCTTTATGCTGGTCTCATATCCGTCTCATTGAACCCTCCTCAGTCTGTTGCATACCATCCTCTGCCGGCATTTCATTTTCTGTGTCGTTCAAGCTCCAATTTGGCCCTGCACTCCCCTGCAACCATGGTTCGCCCTCGGCAACGTATGCTCAACCGGCGCGACTCGTCCCGTGGCGGGTCTTCACGCCCTTCTGCTGCTGAGGACACCTCCCTCCATTGCCACTGCCACTGTCACTGCCCGGATACAGCTCTTAGGCCAAGCCAATTCTTTCCAGCCAATTCACCGGGGTCCTCTTCCTCGCCATCCTTCGGTTCTGCTGTTTTCACCTTCAACGCCTCTCTGAACCGCCCCAGAATCAATGCACATGTCCCTGTGCTCTTCATCGAGGAAGCCCAGGAAGAGGGCAAGTCCAGTGCACAAAGGGAGAATTCTCCACTTGCTGAAACCAGGAGAGCCATGGAAATGCCCTCTGTTGTTCCAGTGAAGGAATTGGAAGAACCTGTTAGCCAGAAGGCAGATGTTGGAAAAGAGCCTGTCAAGGAGGCTGCAGAGGAGGTTCCAAAGCAGGAAGCGGAGGAGTATGGTTGGTGTAGGATCGTGGAGGAGGTTTTAGAAGACTAGTCGCGTTTGCGCTCCAGGTTACGTGGCTCGCTATGATGAAATTTTGTCAATGTGTCTTTGTGTCAACATGTCCAGGTGTCAGTGCGTCTTGGTGTTTAAGGGTTACTGTGTCATGGTGTCGGTATCCAGGTCGGTGCTCTGTGCCACAATGTGTTTTTGAACACCCCTGCGAGGGAACTTTTTTGGGTAGATGAATGCCTGTTTTGTCCTAAACTGAGCATGTTGCTGCTATACGCTGCTAAATTCACCAGGCAGCTCGATCTTTATGACAGCAAGAATGTAATTGTATCCTGTTTCTGTAAATAATAGATTAATTTTACCGAGAAAAAAAAATCAATTGGTTTGGAAAATACATTTTTTTAACTATATATATATATATATATAATTTTAAAATTTTGCATTAAATCTTTGGTTTTTTTTTAATAAGAGTGTTTTTCATGATTTTGTGTACATTAATAATGATTTATAAGTCATAGTTGATAAATATTGAAATTTTAGTGCTCCCTTGAAAATGGGTCAAGTTGTCTTAAGCTAAGATCTCAAAAGAGCTATCTTATTTAGACCTTAAAAGGGGAAATAATGCTCTTCGGTAGAATTACTCTTTGATATATGCATTTGAATTATTTATTTATTATTTTTTATTTTTTTAATCTCAATATGGTAAGAGATGTTGTTATGTTCATAGTCTTCAATATGGTAAGAGAATGTTGTAAATGTCATGTCTTGTAAATATCCTGTCTTTTTAACATTTTGACTCGGTCAATATTTACATAAAACATAAAAATTAAATAATTTAATAATTAAATTAAAATATTAATTAGCTAATAAATAAATAAAATAGTTAGTTACGGTGTAGTTTTTGGACTCTACATTTTGAATATAATATAAATTTTTTATCTTTTTAATAAGATTACTCATTTTTTATTGAGTTGAGAGGTGCTATCTAGCCTAGTATGCTAAAGATGTGTAATATAATGTAATGTAAACATTTTGACTTCATCAAAATAAAATAAAAATAAAAGTATGGTAGAGATGTGTAACTTAATGTAACATAATGTAATGTAAAAAATTTAACTTGATGAAAATTAAATAAAAATAACCCTCTAAAAATTAAATAATAAAAAAATAAAAATGACCCATGGAATTCATATGGAATATAACCTATTTAAGGGGGAAATTAAACTAGCCTAAATCCATCTTAGTTTGATGTTACATTTAGATACATAATTAGTTGTATAAAATGATACCGTTGAATCTATATAACTTGCAAAGGTAAAACATTTTATGGATATGTTTGTGTTGGGCATGTTAGCGCTTGAGATTTCACCTCACGCTGAGAAAGGCAAACCTTCAAGGAAACATCAAACCATTTCACCTCGTAGCTAGCCCTACGGGGTATGAGAAGGCTCTCTCC
>APFE030533746.1:23023-41253 GCA_000404065.3 Pinus taeda | reverse complement strand
AAACGTTTACTGCAACAACACTCTGCATTTTGGCACCCTCATTCTGCACATTTTGACCAGTCTTGGGAGATTTGACTTTTGACAAGGCAAATGAACTCCAAATTGAAAAATTGAAGATGTTCTGGAAATTAGACTCGACACAATTTCCAACGAGCTATCACATGCCCAATTTTCACATTACGAAGGTAGTCAAAAGTGAGCTTGAAATGGCGCTACGCTTCTGAGGGGTGGCACTACGGTTTGAAATTGGTGTTGCGCTTCTAGCGAATTTTTGCAGTGTAAAAATACACAGGTGCTGCGCTTTGAGGCCGGTGTTGTGCTCCTGGACGTGGCACTGTGCTTTGCCCAGCAAAGCCCCAAATCACCTCAAATCACCAAATTCCACCAAATTTCTTCAATTTTCCCTCTTTTGCAAGTAAGTATCCTAATATCTCTTGTTGTTTAGTGTTTTGTCTCAAGTTTTTTGTAGTTTTTCACCTCTAAAATCAAAACCCTAGTTTCTATGACAAGCCCTAGTTTTCCTACGGTTTATCTCATGAACTGAAACCTTCATCTTTACTATTGCTTTCCTACACATCAAATTCTTATCTCTCCCCAGAACCCCTCACACATACATTTTGCCCACTCCATTCCTCCACACCATTGTCCATAATACTATCCATATATAACTATATTGTTCAAAGCCAAAGGAAAACAATGGAAAAAGACAGTGATTTAGAGTCCATATATAACCATATTGTTCAAAGCCAAAGGAAAACAATGGAAAAAGACAGTGATTATGAGTATGAAGAAGAGACACTTAGTGACAGCTCCATGGAGAGACATAGACAACAGAGGAAGCCCCATAAATGAGGAAAAATCATCAAAGAGGAGGCCACTAGCTTGAGGGAATTACAGGCCTGCCCACTTGCAGTTTCTTGTTTCAGGCATCAAGCATGTTTTGAATTTTGTGAATTGGTGGAAAGAATTCAGTTTCACCATGAGTTGGGCAAACATTTTGTGACTCATTTATATAACAATGAGGTGACATTTGCCGGAGTGACCTTCACAATATCACTAGCTATTATTTCAGAGGGCCAACATAGATAACCAAACAATGAGGCACATGGCCTATCGCTACAGGACATGAAACAAAATTTGCAACATGAGAATGAAGAGGATGAAAGCTAGGTTAAGGAGAGCTTTAGAGGGCAAGAAAGAGAAAGATAGGTTGAAGATATTGGTTGAAGCCTCACTAGCCCATCAAAGAAGCTGATGGTGGTGTCCCATGCCAAATTTGGGCAAGTTTTGAAGATTTTTTGCATTTTTCAAATTTTGAAATTTTCAACACAGAAAACTAGCCCAGAAGCACAACGTCACCGGTGCTGCACTTTTTCCGGGAGCATCAAATGGAGAAAAAGTTTGTATTTTTGGATTCAGCATGATGAGAACATACACCCTAGAAATTTTCAGAAGTTTTGGAGCAAATATGGGTCACCAAAAGGTTCAAAAACTACAAAAAAAATGACCTCTCTGCCCCTTTTTGGACACACAAAAGCTGTCTTCGGAGGTTCAAGTTTTGAGGGGGCAAATGACCTCCAAATTCAAAAATTCAACTTGTTCCAGAAATTAGGTTTGAAGATATTTCCAATGAGCTATCTTGGGCTCAATGTGGTTAAGGGGAAGGCCTACAAAAGCAAGTGGAAAGCGTCGTTGCGCTTTTGACCAGTGGCACTGCGCTTTTGACCAGTTTGCCCAGAAAATCAAAAATTCGCCTGTTTTTACTGTAAATTCACTTTCTCTCTACTCATGGATGATTTTACTCATATAATTAATGAGATGGAATGTAATGATGGTAAAATATTACTATAGGGTAGATTCATTAGTTAGAGATGCTTTTGAGACTAATGAATTAGTGTCCCTACTTATAGAGGCAAGTTGTTTGACTGCCTATATTCCAATTCTTAGTTGGGAAATGGTTGAAACTATCCCTCTTCTCATGGATTCAACCCCTAATGGTTAGGAGGAGTGGTTTTGTCGTCTATATGATGTATTTTCTTTCTCATTAGCAAGGGTTGGATTCACTTGGATGCTCTAAACAATATTGTACATCATTTGTAAGTAGTTTGATAGGGAAATTAAAATAGTTGCATCTATTTTTATGGGATACTTGTGGTATGGTGCTTTTGCATAGTTTCTTATTCTGTTATCAGTTTTTCATATGTTTTATGTATGCCACAATATAATTCATTGCTTCTAGCTGAATGATATCAAAATATATAGGTAGAATTCATTGTTTACAGTGCTCTACCTTGGGAAGCCATTCAATATTCTATGTTTTCTACTGTTTGAGAAGGATACATGATATTTACATGTTGTCCTCAGCTCCTCACCAATCTTAAACCTCTCATATCACTCAATTTCAAGTGTAAAAGCCTATACCTACCTTGCCCCATAGAACACCCTATACTCTGACCTAATTTCCCAGACCCAAATTGCCTAGCTCCACCTAATCTAGCACAAAAACCAACAAATTCAATCAAAATCCCTTGAGCTACTATACCTAGCCTCAAATCCCATCTGATCCATTCTCTTTGACTGAGATATATAACAGAGAGGTCCCTCTCTTGACCTGGTAGGGCTAGCTACGAGGTTAAGCTTGGTTTGTGGTTATCCTAGGACTGCCTTTCTTCACCTTGAGGTCAATCTAGGCTCTAACAGAGTCTATGTAAAAGTATATGACACAAGTCTACAATTGAAAAATAGGTAGTTTGAACAAGATGGAAGTTTCATTACATGTTCAGGGGGGAGAATAATAGTTGAAGTATTGTAGATTCAAGAAAGGAAGCATTGACAAGAAATCTCTATGTGAAAGTGGATCAAGAAAATTTAACGATTGTCGAGATATCTTGGTAGGATAAAGGAATATTCATATATCAAATCAAGTATATCAAGGAAATGCTTAAGAAATTCAAGGTGGAAGATTGAAAGCCTATACTTAACCCCATGGTAACAAGTTACAAGAAGATTCATCAACGAATGTGGACCAAAGGTTGTATAGATCCATGATTGGTAATCTCCTATATGTGACAGTCTCTCTGCCAGATGTGATGCAGGTAGTTGGACAAGTAACACGATTCCAAGCATCACCAAAAAATTCTCATATTATTTTCGTCAAAAATATTATTCAATATCTTAAGGGCACATCAGAATATGGTGTTTGGTAAAGGAAATGACATAGTTATCTAAGCTTATATAGATGCTGATTGTGGAAGAAGTGTTGATGATCATAAGAGTACAAGTGGAGCAGAATTATCTCTAGGTGGTTGTCTTGTTTCATGGTTAAGTAAAAAGTATTCTTCAATCTCGTTATCCATAGCAGAAGTAGAATATATTGCAGCAATAGCTTGTTCTACACAAGTTCTCTGGATGAAGCAAACTTTGCAAGATCTTCAAGTCACATTTAACGAGCCTATTCCCATCTTTTACAATAACACCAACGCCATCAGTATCTCCAAGAATCCTATGATGCATTCCAAAACGAAGCACATTCTTATTAGATATCATTTCGTTAGAGAGAAGGTCGTCAAAAAATATATCAAGCTTGAATATGTTTCCACAAAGGAACACATTGCTGACATCTTTACCAAACCATTAGCATGTGAAGCATTTGAGTATCTTCGCCAAAAGCTTGGGATTCTCCCAAGTTTTCATTAGACTCTTTCTCTTATCTACTCGACTAGAAAGGGGGAGTGGATGTGTGTATAGGTCCACAAGATGGATGTTTGTCAGGGGGAGTTACCCTTTGTCATTGATGACAAAGGGGGAGAGAAGGCAGTAGGAAGAGGTGTCATGATCGCAGGGGGAGTAGTTGTGTTGCAATCAATGCCAAAAGGGGAGATTGTTGATTAGTGGTTTTCACTGATGTTAACCCAAGCAATACCAGGGGCTACCCCGATCTTGCAAGGGAATTTTGAATTGAAAACTTATATTATTTTGCATCAAATATTGTCTCTATGGGTTCTACTCATCGAGATGTTTCCATTGATATATGGTACGCCTCCCAGTTCTTCACGGTTTGAAAGTTATTTGCGTTTGAAGTTAGTAACCCGAGTTAGTGTGCTAAAACCCTATGGGGTTGTGGCATGGCACTCATAATTGGTTGTATTCATTGAATATTCAATAATTAATAAAATTAAAATTCTCCTAAAATCCCTCCAATGTTCAATTTTTGAGGACCCTCTCAACTCAAGGCATTCATATAAATAATGACCTTCATATCCTCCTGTAGTAGGGATTTTGTGGCTTAAAACAGGTCATCGTGGAATTTTGCTATAACATTTTTTCTGCGAAGATTCAAAGATGAAATTAAAACCCATTTGAGAAAAAATATTGATGAACCTTTTGACCAAATTTTAGATCTTGGTTCGCTATATTTTTGGACATATGATCTGAGGAATTTAGGGTTTTTGTAGGCTCCCAAATTCCATGTAAAACATGTGACGTTGGGAAAATTGTCATAAATTTCTCTCAGAGCATTGGACTCAAATTTAGTAAATAGTCACAGAAATAGGATGGAATTTATTTTGTTGAGTGTCATTTTTAGGAGCAAAGGTCGAAACAGTGACACGTTTCACTTTGTACAAATTCTCTCTACTGAACTAGGATATAATCAGGTCATCGTAGGAGATTGAGAATAACTATTTTTCTAAGAATCCAATATTTATCAAACCTTTGGGGTTGCAAAGAGGACTTAGAGGGATACCACAGGACGAAATCACCTAAGGATACAACAGATTCAATATAGAGCTCCTAGAAGGCAAGAAAAAGCATGCATTCAAGGATCACTACAGTAAGGACCATACATCAAACGTCAAGGGTAAGTCTCCTACAACAAGGTATGTATGATTAAGTGTTTACATTTGAATTTTTTGAGTATCCTCTCTGAAATATGTTTTTGTAGGATGATGTAAGTATATACAAGGTCTCGGTTATATCTCTATGTCTCTATATGTCACAGTTAGTTTTGATACCACATTTTCGATGTCCTATTCTTAATACTACACATTTGATGGTACAACAAGTCTGCTAAATCTCTATGATGTTGTAAGTTCATGTTACTTGTCTTGTCATAGTTGATAAAATGGTCTCTGTTGTTGTACTTAGAACTTGGTTCATCACAAGTCTCGTGTTTATCATCAGTTTCTATTGTATATATCTTTAGGTCAGTTTTGGATATAGTCTTGCATAGAGTCCAGGCCTATATCAAGAGTGGGAGTATTTGTCTACTACTGCAAAAAGTAAACAACAAAAGTGACAAGAAAATTTTAGGTAGAAGAAGATTCAAGAAAAACTTCAAGCAAGAATTCAAGAGTAGAAATATCAAATCAAAGGAAGCATTGTAGCCAGACCATCCTTTAAAGACATGACAACCATCTATATATTGTGAAGAAGTGTCAAGTCCAAGAGTCATCTTGTAAAGTCGTAAAAGATTCATTTGTAAAAATGTCATCATTTGAAGAGTCATTATTAAAGAATCAATCTTCCTAGAGTCGAAAAGGCATTGTTGGGAGGTATAGGAGTCTTTGTTGGGATGATGTCATGGTTGGGTTGCAAGTCATAGTCTGATTGGGTGTTTGGTCAAAATCATTGTAAATCATATTGTATTGTGTATCATTGTCCCTAGTATGGGAATCCACGCTCTTGTCTCATTTAAGTCATTATAGGGTGGCAGGGAGGTGCTAGGAAGGAGCATGAAGTCCCCTATAAGTTGTAGCTTGTGAACACTTCAGGGTGGTAGGTTGGTCTAGGATGTTGGGGCATCCATTTAGTTGATTACTGAAGAAACCAAGGCATTAGAGCATCCTTCCAGTGGGAGCTGGAGAAGATTTTTTTTCTAGAATTCTAAGAATTTGTTGCTTTCATTTCAATTGGAGTTGAAGATTAAAGAATTTATTAGAAAAATGTTCGGCGGTTTTTGACCCGGAGGGGGTTTTCCACATAAAATTTGTGTGCCTACTGTGTTCTTTTATTTACTGTTATTACTACATAAACATTAATAATAATTGAAGATTAACTAATGCTCTGAAAAGATCTAAAAGTGCTAACTGCTAAGGAATACTGATTCACGCCCACCCAAGTATTTTCCAACACAGTCGCCGATATCAAAACTTCTTTCCCTGTGATGTTAATATGTCTGTTATTTCATTCTATTCTACGCCAAAGTGAGGTTATCCTTTAAGAGTTGGAGAACTTGTTGTTGATGCTCGATGTGATATTACACTACTTGAACCTTAAAATTTTCTTGTAAAGATGATGTGATGGATGGTGGATGATATCCATAAGTTCCATAAATGGGGTCATTTTTGTTGTAGTATGGAAGGAAGTGTTATACCACCATTTAGTCAGAGGTAACCACTTGACCCATTGTGTTTATTTATAAGATATAAAGCAACAAAGATATCCTTCCAAACATTTGTTTACTATCTTAGTTTGCCCAACTGATTGAGGATGATAGGATTAACTATGAGTTAATTGAATACCCAGAAAAGAAAATAATTCCGTTCAAAAATTTCCAGTTAAAATAGGATCTCTCTCGCTTACAATAATATTTTGGTTTCCATGTGGCTTTTGAATTGTTTCCGTAAATGCAGTAGCAACTGTACTATATTTAAATGGATGATATAATGCACAAAAGTGTGCATACTTGGTAATTCTATCAACTACCACCATGATGACACTCTTTTTTCGGACTTGGGTAAAACTATGATAAAATCCATTGAAACCTCCTCCCAATATTGACTTGGAATGGATAAAGGTCGTAACAGACCTGAGGTCTTAATTGTCTCAACTTTATTTTTTGGCAAACCAAACATTCCGCCACAAACTTTTGAATATCATATTTAAGGCCATCCCAAAAAATTCCTTTTTAACCTTGTGGTAAGTTTTTAAAAATCTTGAGTGCCCACCTAAGGGAGAGGTGTGCAATTCCTGAAGAATATTTTGTTTGAGTTGGGAATTATTACAAAGGTACAAGTGATCTTTGTACCGTAATGAATCATTATTCTAGCTGAATGTATCAGATGTACTAGGAACTTGCTGCAAATTTTGAATGAGTGCCCACACTTCTTCTTCATTCCTCCATTCATCCCTTGCTTTGGTTATCCAATATAGTTGGATATTATAAATGGCACAAAGAAATGCTTCCACATCCTCATCCTTTCTTGAGAGTGTATCTACAACAACATTTTTCTTCCCTTTTTTGTAGATGATTTCAAAGTCATAACCCAACATCTTTGTGACCCATTTTTTCTTCTCTTCTGAAGATAATATTTGTTCTAAAAATTATTTATGACTATCATGACCTGGTTTTACCTTGAAGTGCCTTCCCATTAGGTAAGGTCTCCATTTCTTAAGTGCATGTAGTGTTACCAACATTTCCTTCTCATTAATAGTTTTGTGTAAATATTTTCCTTTGATTGGATGACTTTCAAAAGAAATTGGTCTTCCTTCTTGCATTAAAACAACACCAATTCCATTTCCCGAGGCATCACATTCCACAATAAAGGTTTTTGTCAAGTCCGGTGTAGCTAAGACCGGTGCTTGGCACATTGCCTCTTTAAGATGTTCAAAGGCCTTTGTTGCTTCCCGATTCCATGAAAATGCATCTTTCTTCAATAATGTTGTTAGAGGTGCTACTATTCTTCCATAATTCTTAACAAACTTGCGATAATACCCTGTCAACCTGAGAAATCCTTGCAGATGCTTTATGGATGTGGGTATTTTTCATTTCTTAATGGATTTAATTTTGTTACGGTCTACCTTAACACCCTCATAAGATACAATATGACCCCAGATATTCCACCTCCCATACTCCAAAGAAACATTTGGAGGTTTTTGCATATAATTGTTTCTCCTCCAATAGCCTGAGCAACCTATCAACATGTCAAACATGATCCTTCCAAGACTTGTTGTAGATTAGTATATCATCAAAAAATACTAACACAAATTTTCTAAGGAAGGGTTTGAGAAATGAATTCATCAAACCTTGAAATGTAGAAGGTGCATTGGTAAGGCCAAAAGGCATGACCAAAAATTCATAATGACCCTCATGAGTTCTAAATGTTGTTTTTAGAATGTCTTCAGTCTTCATTCTTATTTGATGATATCCTAAAAAGATCCATCTTGGTGAAGTAAATTTCTCCACGTAATTCATCCAATAATTCCTCAATGACAGGAATGAGAAATTTACCTTTAATAGTGAACTTTTTGAGCTCCCTGTAATCCGAAAACATGTACCATGATCCATCCTTCTTGTGCACCAATACTACTGGAACAGAGAAAGAACTTTGACTATTTTATTTATTTTTCTAAGTAAAAGTAATCTATTAATATGTACAGAAATATACAAAGAGGACAAGGCCTCGACCAAGGTATCGTAGAGTATCAACAAAATCTGGACTACCCCAACATTGGGGAAACCAGTCCATTGAGAGCAAAAACCTCAAAAATGATATCACTTCTCAAGTCCAGACCCCATAAAAGAAACAGTAAGATGGTTCCTTGCTGATTAGTCCAGATAGGAAACCAGAACCCAAGAAACATTAGCAAAAAAAAATATATCAGATAATGAACACCTAGGCAGCCACAGCCGGCCTCGAACTATCTTCAGGCAGCCTCTGCTGTGTGGATCTCCCCCACCTCCGTGAGTCTCTGCCCCACCATCGGGTCCTCCTCATCATATCGCACATAAGAAGGTGTAAAGGCTCTGCCCCTTGGTTTTCGTCGATGCGATATAGCGATGCGATCTGATCGCAATCACATATCGCTATAAGTAAAGGGCTTTCCCTTTGGTCTCCCCATTCTGCAATATATCGTCGGGTCCACATCATCGCATTGAACATATGAAGGTGTAGAGGCTTCACCCCTTGGTTTCCACCAAAGTGATATCGCGATGCAATCTGATCACCATCGCATATCGCTGTAAGTAAAGGCCTTGCCCTTTGGTCTCCCCATTCTGTGATCCGCCATTGGGTCTGCATCATCTCATCACACATAAAAGGTGTAAAGGCTCTGCCCCTTGGTTTCCGTCGTTGCGATATTGCCATGCGATCTGATTGCAATCGAATATCACTATATGTAAAAGTTCTATTGCTTGGAGGACAAACAATGGGGTTGAAGGGCAAATGTGCCATGTTTAAATTAGCAGCTTCCTTGTCTCGGCCAAATCATCCATTTAAGATGTTCTGCAGGTGGACCTACTCTCGCCTTAGGTGAGCCTTCAGGTGCCATAACTGGTCATGGATAATAGCGTTGGCTAGTAGCTGGCAGGGCCGAGTGCCATCATTCCTTTGAAACACCATTAATAGCCTTGAAGGTCACCCTTAGCCGGGTGCTCTTCTCCTCCCTGTATCATTTCATTATTCACCAGATTTTGATATTCCATTGCTTGGATTTTAGTAGCTAGTCTAGAGATTGAACCTGTATGTAAATCCAATCCACTTTCTACTCCAATATTATCCAGTATGTTAGCTACTTTATTTCCTTCCCGACGTGTGTGCTTGAGAGTGATCGCTCTGAGAAGAGAGCCAGATTTCAATGATTTCAAGCCTCTTCGCCATTCTCCAATTGTTGCACACTTTGCTTGAAGGTGTGCCTTGCATAATTTTGTTGACCATATTTATGAGGATATGAGAGTCGCCTTCTATAATAAGCGGAAAGTATCCCTTTTTTCGAGCTAGAATAAGACCTTGCCATATTCCTTCCAGTTTAGCCGAGTTGTTGGTGTCCCATTCAATGGAACCTAAAAAAGTTAGAAGAGGAGCGCCCTTATAATCTCTTAATATCCCTCCAAAGCCTGCTTTGCCTGGATTTCCTTTCGAGGCTCCATCAAAGTTTAGCTAGAACATATGCTTGGGAGGAGGAAGCCACTTTTTAGGTGTTCTGCCCTTTGGAGGAGTTGTTCCTTTGATTATTGATTCTTGATTCCATGAAGGTTCCAATTTGCCCAGATGTTTTGTTCCTAGGGGAGAGAAGGAAAGTCCTCCTCATGCCAGGTTTGGAGAAGTAAGGTTTCCTTGATATTTTGACAGATCATTTTCCATAGATTTTCTAGGGCCGAGGAGTGGTCCTTGAAGATTCTCTGATTTCTCTCCTTCCAAATAGTCCACATGAGAAATCCCAGAATAAGCTTCCATAAGAAATTTAAAATCTTGCTTTGAAATGGGTGCCAATACCAATTATGAATAGTGGCTATAATGTCTCCATGAATCCATCCTTCCTTTTGGCATTGAAAACTAACTTTTTCCCAAAGCTTGCAAGCCAGTTGACAAGAGTGCATAAGATTCTTAGTGGATTCCTCTTCTTGCCTATAATTGGGGCATAGGGAGGGCCCATGATAGTTTCTCTTCCTGAGGTTGTCCCATGTGAGGATTTTGTTTTGACATAAAAGCCATAGAAAGGTTGAGACTTTCGGCCAAAAGGAAGGGACCCATACTCTGTTCCAGAGAGGGTCTTTGACCATATGTTCCTTGATAATGATATTGTAAGCCTCCCGAGTGGTGAAGGTACCTTTTTCTTTGTAGGCCCATCTAAGAATATCCCTTTCATCTGAATGTTGTATTTTCCTCTTCATTAATTCTGTATCAAGAGTCTATTTAGCTTGTTCCATTCCATGTCTTAAGATTTGGTCTGCATTAATCCATTGCCTGTTTCCCTGTGTTGTAGAAGGATTCCAAAAACGATTGACTTTGTCATATGCCTGTAAATTCTGCTCCAGCAATTGAAGAGGTGAGATTAGGTCCTTTAACTTGGGCTGTTGCTGCCAGGAATCTTCCCAAAACCATGCTGTATTGCCTTTCTTAACTTCCCAAAAACTGTGCTGCTGAATTAGGCTTCTATGTTGCTTGGCCAAATTCCAGATTAGGGATCTCGTGCTGGCTTCTAACATTCGTATTAGTTCTTCCGTTGGGCGATTGCTGGCATATTTTGTTTTCCATAGAGTGGCCAAGGGGGTGAATGGCACAGTAAGCCATTTCCACCAGATGCGAGCACCCATGACCTCATTGCTATGATAAGGATCCCTCAGGCCAGTTCCACCAACACATTTTGGAAGGCACGCTATGTCCCATTTGGCCAGAGTCCATTTGTGAGTGTGACCTGAATTGCCCCATAAGAAATATTGTTGGAGATGTTTAATTTCTTTGAGAACCCATTTGGGAGCAGCCAAGATTGAGAAGAGGTATAGCGACATTGATTGAAGGACAAATTTTATTAACACTAGAGGATTTGTCATATTGAGGGTCCTGTGAGTCCAAGAGGTAAGGCGAGCCTCCATATTTTCCAAGAGGATCTTCCAAGAAGAGTGCTTCAAGGCCGAGTGAGTCATGGGTGCTCCTAGATATTTGGAAGGGATGACAACAATAGAGAAGCCAAGAATGTGGGCTATGGAAGCTTGGGTATTAACAAGGGTATGAAAAAAGAAGATTTGGGATTTTGTTTTGTTGATACTAGCCCCTGAAGCTTCCGAAAAATCCGTCAGAAGAATTTTGAGCTGGCGAGCTTCCTGGACGGAAGGATGACCAAAGAGCATGTTGTCATTAGAAAACTACCGGTGGGTGAAAGCAGATGAGTTATGAAAGGAAAAACCTCTTAGGAGCTGTGATTGCTGAGCTTTTTTAATGCTGCGGCCCAACCCTTTTGCGATAATAAAAAATAGGAAGGGGGAGAGAGTGTCTCCCTATATAATTCCTCGAGAAGGATGAAAGGGGGAGGAGGGAATACCATTGATCAAAACATAAAAGAAGGAGGAGGAGATGAGACTCATGACCCACCTTACCCAGGGGGGCGGGCAAAACCAAAAGCAATTAAAGTTTTTCTGATGTACATCTAGCTTAAGCTATCAAATGCTTTTGCAAGATCTATTTTAAGGAGCATACCTGACTTTTTGGAGTGCTTCAAGGAGTGGATGATTTCATGAGTAAGGATGATGCCATCTGTAATCTGCCTACCTTCGACATACCTAGATTTCTCAGGTGAAATGATAAGAGGGAGCATCAATTTGAGTCTGGAGGCAATGATTTTGGAGACAATATTGTATATTATGTTGCACAAGGCAATAGGCCTATATTTGTGAGGGGTACTGGGTTGAGCTTCCTCGGGGATAAGGGCGATGAAAGTAGCATTCATGGCTGGAAGCATCCATCTCAAAGTTCTTGATTCCTCAACCACCTGGCAAACTTCCATTTTAATCAGCTCCCAGAAATTGTGGAAAAAATTAGAGGTGAAACTGTCAGGGCCAGGCGCCTTCCCATCTTTCAATTGACAAACTGCAGTTTCCACCTCCTGTAAGTCGATAGGCCTTAGGAGGAGTTGGTTATGCTCCTCTATAATAACTTTTGGAATATTCTTGGTAATTTTTTCTATGGCGTGTGATCTGTCTATTTGTGGCTCATGATGAGCCTGCTTGAAGTAGTTTAGAAGTTCGCTTTCAATTTCTTCATGTGTTTCCATCTTTACCCCCTACTCATTTTGAATATGAGTGATTTTGTTATTCATCGTTCGTTGGATGGTGGTCCTAAAATTTTTTTGTGTTTTTTCTCCTTCCTTAAGCCATCTTATTCTCGATTTTTGCCTCCATAGCGTTTCTTCCTGTTTTTCCCTCTCTGAGATCTGCGACTCAAGATACTTTTCCTGTTTTGACAGGTCATCTGATTGGCCTTCTGTAATAATCTGCTACTGTAGTCATTCCATATCTTGACCGAGGGTAATTTGAGTCTGGAATATATTTCCAAAAGAAGAATGGTTCCATTGTTTGATCTTACTCTTGAGGTGTTTAAGCTTCTGTTGAAATTGAAGCATTTTTGTGCCATTTGGAGGAGAAAAATTATTCCATTCTGAGCTTATAAGGTTATTGAAATCCGGATGAGACATCCAAAAAGCCTCAAAGTGAAATGGTCTTCGGATTGTATTGCCAGGATGAGACGATTGAAGAGAGATTGGCCAGTGATCTGACCCTGAGAGCGACAGGATTGAAGATGAAAAGTCTCCTCCTAGATGGATTGCGTTGTTTGAAAGTAAAAATATGTCTAGACGAGAGGCAATCTGATGCAAACCTGCTCTTTTATTATTCCAGGTAAAAAGTCCATTATTGAATGGCACGTCAATGAGCCAATTGTTTTGAATAAATTCTTTTAGATTGCTTCCTTCCTTATCCAATCTGTTCCTGCCTCCCCTTTTTTCTTCTAGTTTGGTAATCATGTTGAAGTCACTCCCAGTGATCCATAGTGGAAGCGATCTTTCAGTATTGATTGTCGAAAGGGTATTCAAAATTTCTATCTTGTGCATGGCCTCCTGGGGAAAATACACATTAGTTAAATGGCCATGTATATTTGTTCTTGTGATATGAAAAGTGGATTGAATGAAATGCTTATTAGCATGGATGTTATTGAGCATAATGGTACGAGCGTCCCAAATGATTGGTAGGCCTCCAAAATCCCCAGCGGCATCCACTGCAGCTGTGAGACCTTCTGGACAGGATTTTGCTACAATTCTTTCCAGAGCAATTGAATTGCATTTGGTTTCTTGCAAGAATAGGATTTGTGGCCTCTCTTGCTGTATCATATTTTTGATAAGTCTACCTTTCCCGGGGCTATTGAGCCCTCTGATATTCCATGATATTAGCTTCATTGGGAAATGTTTGGGAGGTTATAGTACTTTGTAAGCTTGGAATATCTGCTTGACTCCACTAGAATTTCCCCGATGCGAATTGTTCGTTGGAGATCTGTTTTCCTTCCACACTTTTTGTTGTCTTTGGTAATATGTCTCTCATCCCATAGGCTTCCAGTATGAATGCCTAGGGATTTTTGCCTTTGTTCTTGTGAGAGGATCACTTCCAGATTCTCTAGTTGTCTTTCTGGAATTTTGTCATAATTTTTTGTTTTGCATGCCTGCTTAAGGCCTAGAATGTCTAGGTCCCCAATATCTATGCTTTCTGGTTCCTCTTCCATGTACTGAAAGTCATTTAATCCTTCAGTTGTTTTTGTTGCTATTCTATAATTAGGTTGCATGTTGTCTACCTCCATTCCTTGAATATTCCAAGATGGGACTTTGTGTTGGGTAGAGGGGAAAGGATCTTTGGGTAGGGCCTCTTCTTGGAGTTTCTGGGGGCCTGCATGCATAGATTGTCTGTCCTTCTTTGGCTCCCTCTCTGAGGAAGTGGGGTTTTCAGAGTTAGGATCATCTTGTTGAGCCAATGCATCAAAGTTGTTGCTTGTAGAAGGCTTGGAAAAGCTGGCTTGGGGCATCTTAGGATTTGAGGCTAGTTTCTTGTGGCTTTTCCTACGATTGGTGACCTTAGTGAATCCAATAGAATCAGGCTTATCAGGTGCAGATGGATTTGAGGGTTTTGATTTAAAGGATAGTCCCTGAATAAGTGGCCCGGGGCATGGCATCTTCTACATCTAAACGACACATGTTCATAGTCAATTAACTAAACCCATTCAATATCGTCATGGTATAGACTTACTGCATCCGGAAGTGTCTTGCTGAGGTGCAAGTAGACGCAAATTCGAGTGTAAGAAGTGTATCTTTAGAGTTTTGTTTCCTCTGTAACTTTGATAAATTCTCCAATTCCATTCCCAATATCTTGTAGAGAGGCTTCGTCGCAGTATTCCATGGGGAGAGAGTAGAGATGAATCCAGACTGGAGCCCAACTGAGGTCTTCTTTATCAGGGTTGAAGCACTCTACCCAGTCCCTGAGATACAGGCCGGCTGCGTTGAAAAAATACGGCCCTCCATCCATAACCCTGTTCTGGTCCTCGAAGTAGTTAAAAATGGCTGTGAAGAACCCTTTAGGTCCTAGTTGCAGGGTGATGTATCCTTTCAGGTTCCATTTAGCTACTATCTAGCCACACAACGCTTTCTCTATCAGCCATAGTACTATAAACTTGCCTATTAGTGCATGGTCCCTCATATACTGTATATAAGCATTGTTTCAGTGACTTGGGAGTTCTATCTTTGGCCGTTCGGCATCCACTAGCTTGCAGGTGGTCGAAGTGACTTTGGGTTGTTCTTTGTCATCTGTTTTGGCTTGTTGTGAGTACAGTTCCACGTTGTCCTCATTTTGTTCCTCTGGTACGGTAGCTTCCTCATTCTCTTGCCTATCTTCATTTTCATTGGGGGGAGGCTATGCGTCCTCCCCCTAGGGGGGAATTCATGAGGCTCGTGACTTCCCTGTCATAAATGTATGATCGTATTGCTGGTGTTGCAGGCAGGAATGCAGAGGTCTGTGAAGATCTGCTGTTGTAGAGATTGCAGAAACCCTAAAACGCCAGAGCCCACCATGCAGAACTTTGACTATTTTGAATTATACCAGCCTCTAACATTTCTACAAACATACGTTCAATTTCACTATTTTGAGCATAGGGATATCTGTAAGGTCTAATGTTTGGAGGAATAATTCCTGGAATCAAATGAATATCGTGATCATGATCAAAAATAGGTGGGAGGCCTTTGGGAGTCTCGAATACCTTAGAATGATTGTCCAAGACTTTTTTCAGGTCTGGATAAATAAACTCTTTCATGTTTGGGACTCTAGTGAACATAATTGTGCAATTACACCCCATTGTTCTTTCCTTAGAACATTTGTTATTCCATTAGAGCTGATCATCTTTCCTAGTTTCCTTGTGATACCCCTTAATTCAACTTCATTTCCTTCCCAAAAATATTTCAAGAAAATTTCTTGAAAATTAAAATCTATCTTACCCAAAGATTGTAACCATTGGAATCCTAGTACAAACATCAGCACCACCCATTTAAATGGAAAGAATTGGAATATTTAATACATATTTCCCATGGATAGCTTGTTATGATAACACTTTCCCGAGTAATTTATGGTTCCTCCATTTGCAACCATAACATAACACTCTGGTGCTGGATATAAGAAGCAATTTAATTCCTTGGCTATCTTATAATGAATAATATTATGGGTACTACCCGAATCAATCAACACTATTACCTTTTTTTTCTTGATATGTCCTTCTATATTGAGAGTTTGAGGAGTGTTAATTCTTGCCAATGCATTACAAGATATGGTCAGATTCATTTCTTCTTTCTTTGGGGTTCGTTCCTGGTGTATATCCTCTTATTTTGACATTTCTTATTCCTTTTTTTCCTCCTCTTTCACAATCGATGTAAAATAATTTATTCTCAGCACACTTATGACCTTTAGTGTATCAAAACTGTAACAAATCCCTTTTTCCCCTTTTTCTTCCAATTTTTGTGGTGTCAAACTTGTAGGTTGTGGAAGGCTAGGAGAAACCATACTTCCATCTTTATAGTTGTGAGTGGTATTCTTCCTTGTTGCCATAATTTTTCTTTCAAATTTTCTTGCTAACCTAAATGCCTTCTCCTATGAATCAGGTTCCCGAAGGTGAACCTCATGTTGGATGTTATCCTTTAGAGTCCCTATGAAGACATCAATTCTATGCTTCTCTGGAATATCATTTACCCTTACATTCAATTCTTGGAAGTCCTCAATGTGCTCTACTATTGAACCCTTTTGTTTGAAATTTATCAATTGGCTAAAGAAAGTGTTTTTCTTTGTATCCTCATAATGTGCTATCATTTTCTTCGTAAAAATTGACCAAGTGAAAATTTGTTTACGAGACCAAATCCATCGATACCATACAAACTGATTTTATTCTAAATATAAAGTTGCAATGCGCACCTTTTGTGTGTTTTGCACATTATGGATATCAAAATATTGCTCCATTTGTAGCATCCATGTTACGGGATCCTTGCCATCAAACTTCCTCATGTATATCTTTAGAATATGGCGGGCCTTCAATTCAACATTAGAGTCTATAAAATCATGATTAACATTTCTTTTGGTCTCATCATGAGTTTCCTATACTACCTTTTCACCATTAGGAAGCATTTTGTTGGCATTATGATTCTAGTTTGGCTCTATGGTACAGGTGTTGTACTTGATGGCAACTCACTCTTGTAGCTGATCTCAATTCAGGCACTCAAAATCATGGAAATTAAGATACTCGCGGGTAATCCTAGAAGAAGTTGCGGACCCGCAGGTACACAAACCAAGGAGTGTGTGCATGTACGCAGGTGATACGTTCAGAAGGTGTGGACCCCAGTTTCACTCTCTCCAATGCATAAAAGCGCGTGCACGTGGGAATCTTCATGAATGGTTCATGGTATTAGCCCGACAGTTTTTGATCAAATGGTTTTTTTCCATGGTATTGCATCCAAAAGTGTTGATCCCAAGTATTGGGTTCATGGTATTGTGTTATTATGATTTTGGACCATGGTATTGAGAAGGGCTTGCCTATAAAAAGAAAAGGAGATCTCTTGGCCACACACTGGTGAAATTTGAATATCTTAAGATTTGAAATTTTGGGTGTTTGGTTTTTAAAAGCTAGATCTAAATCAAGGAGATAACTTAAGGTGAATCTATTGACATGTTGTGATCTCTCGGGCGCATGAACAGATCTGTGGATCTCACTGACTGTGGCACATTGGAGGACTATAAACTTGTCCCTAATCAGAAGTCCGCAGGAAATCCATAGGTGCAGTGTGGGGGTACACAGCTCAGTAAAAGGTTCAGTGCGGGAGTACGCTGCGAAGCCAAAGGTGCAGTGCGGGGTACGCAGCGCAGGAGAAGGCACAGTGCGGGGCGCACACAGCACAGAAAAGGGCAAAGTGAGAGGTACGCAGGTGAGAAGAAGGCATAGTGTGGGTGTACGCAGTAAGTTAGAAGTAAAGGTGCGGATCTGAAGAAAAGTACGCAGAGCAGAAGAACAACCAGTGCGGATCTGCGCAGTTCAGTCTCAGAAGATTTGCGGATATACATAGGCCCCTGTTGGTGAAGTTGCGGCCTTATCTTGAAACAATTTTGATTTTCTTTTATCTATTGCAGCAGAGTTTTGGGTTTAGATTTCTAGTATTACTTGTCTGTTTACAGCATTCTGAAGAGTTGGGTGATTCATTGGTTCATTGTATAAGGAGATTGAGTGATTTTCATGTACTTGATGATTATTTGATGTTCATGGATCCAGTTTGAAAATTAATGAAGCGTGGTCCTTAAAAGAGCAAAGGGGGTTGTAGCTCCCTTCCAGGAGAGACTGGAAAATGAGAGAGAGTTGTAGCTCTCTGCAGGTTGCAGCCTGCGTACTAGTAAAGGACTGCACCAGTACAAAATCATTGTAAAAGAAGTTTCTAATTGAAAGAAGATAGAG
>APFE030533733.1:296602-309931 GCA_000404065.3 Pinus taeda | reverse complement strand
TCGGCATGTATAATATGTATTGTAACATTGAAAGGAATATAATGAAAAATCAAGCTGGTAGTCTCGGTTTTGAGATCCAGTGGGAAATCTCTGTGTATATGTGTTTTATGGGTTATGCTCTCGCATTTTTATTTTTCTTGTGATTTAGAATTCGTATGCAGGTAATTTCTGTACGGGGTTAAAACCTACAGAGGGAACATTAGTCTTTTTAAATTATTATTATGAAAACTCTTTTTCTACAAAGATACTTCCTTAGTTTTTGAGAGTAATAATTATTGAATCAAATATTTTCTTAATGGTTTACAACGACTTATCAAGTAAAATTTACAATCATGAGTGAAAATATGTTTTTTTAATGAAAATGCATTAGGTTTTGCGCAACATCTTTCTTCTCTTCATTTATACCTTAAATGTGTGTGTTTATGTTAGGTGGGGGGGGAGGAGGGGGGGAGGATGAGAAACAAATGAAGAAAAATTAACTCATTAGTATTCCTTTTGTTCCATTGTAATACCCCTATAATAATCTGCTATCTCGATGCCTCTCCACCTTTTATAATCCCTCTTGTTGAAGAACTTTTTTATTGTCATTTTTTTTCTTTGAATTGGGGGAGGGTAAGCATGTCGATTTTAATTTCACTATTAATCACCATGGTCATAAATTATTAATGATTTCAATACCTATATTATCCTCCATGGTCAATGAGAGGTGAAATTTACAATGATGTCTAATTCACAAATTTAATGCCATATTTCCAACATTTAAAAACTTTAGTGTGACACTTATATGATGTAATCTATTGTCTCATGTCACACATCTTTTTCTCAAAGTGTATTCACATTTCTAACATAAAATTTACACTTAAAAAAATCTCAATTAACTATTTAACACAATAAATATAGCACAAACTCATTATCCCATGCTACATTACCTTCCCAATATCACTTAGCATAAGTAGATTGGTTTTCTCTCTCAGTATACCACCAAGTAGATTGGTTTTGTTTTTCCATATACTAGCATTCTTAGAGAGGGTTACCAATACAATAAATGCATAGATCTAAAATTTCCAATGGATAGACCTAAACTGTGGGGTATAATTTTAAGTTTTCCATTGAATATTTAGTTTTCATTCCCATAGAAAGCACATATACTATGGTTCCTATCCATTTGAGGTTTGTTGTGACAAGGTTGTACGAGAATTTTATTTCCAAGTTTAACACCACTGAGAGTTTGTCTAAAGAAATTAAATGTAATATCAAAGTCAAGCAAGGGTGCCCCTTATCCCCTACCCTTTTCGGCATATACATTGATAAGTTAGAACAGTGTTTGGAAGATGTAGGATGTGTTGGCCCCACACTCTTTGGTATAGTCATGACTCTTCTCTTTTATGTTGATGATATTGTTTGTTTGGTAAGGAGCTATTATGATCTTCTCAAGAAAATAATATTCCTCTAATATTTTTGCTCTAATATGGGTATGATTATTAATAATGACAAAATTAAGGTAACAATAATTAAATTCAAAACAATCACCTATGATTATTTAATTTATGAAAACAACTACTTGGAGGAAGTTACTTCATAAAAATATTTAAGAATTGACAACCATCATAAGCTCAATTAGAATTATAGCATTGAGAAAAGTATAAATGGAGGATGGAAAGATTACTATGGGTTTGAAAACAATAGTAAGTCAACAAATAATTGGACATGAGATAATAGAAAAGATCATGTTTGAGACTCTTGTCACTCATGTTATTCTATAGTGATGCGAGGTTTAGGGTTGCAGTATATCTAGAGAGTTGTGGAGGAATATTAAATAGATGCAAAAGAAATTTATAACTTACAACCTTAATATTGAAGATAATACTCCCTATGCCATTACCCTTGTTGAAGCAAGGTTTTCCCCCATTGAAGGCATGGATATGACCAATTATCTTATGTATAAGAAGTTATACAACATGGAAGCCAAGAGGTTTCCTAAAATTTCTTCCAAATCTAGCCAAAACCCGCACCTTCAACTCAAGTAAGGATGGCATAAGGATGTAGAGACTTGTGTGGACCATTAGGGGAGAAAGGAGGATATCATATTGCATAATAAGGATCATATTAAATAATTTATTACTTCCAAATTTAAGGATAAATTTTAGGGTAATAAATAGTTAGAGAGAAAAAAGAAATTAAAATATTATAAGGAGGTGATCAACCCCAATCTTGGAAACCAAAAATATTTATTTGTCTTGTCTAGTGTTAAGAAGAAAGAGGACATTGCTAAGATAAGAACTAATTCTTATGACCTTCATAATGAAATTGGGCATTGGGCAATTGCCAACACACCATGGAATTAAAGAGTATGCCACTTGTGTGATACTAAAATAATTGAAGATGAAAAACACTTTCTCTTTGATAACCTATATTATACTCACATTCAATTTAATTTTCAAAATATTTGTTAGAATACCAACATTCACTTTTCTCACTTATTTTTAAAATGTTAAAGGATTTAAATTACTCCCCTAGGTGAAATAAACCATCAAGTAAACCATATAAAAAATCTTTATAATATATAGATATATTATATAGATATATAGATATTTTTTTTTCTAAATAAGTCTATAATCTATTTTTGTAACAAAATGATACAAGGAGGCTCTGGCCTCTGTAGTTCAGGGCCAAAGTTCATGGCATAATGCATCAAAAACCAAAATTAAGACTGCCCAGAAGTGGGAAACTAGTCACATCCAAAATAATTTTGCTGCCCGCGCAGGGGAAACTAGCATATGAACATGGAGCAATATTCTATTGAATTCATCTTCAATACTAACTATTTTTCTCAAAAAAACAAAAGTAAACCCATAGGCATCGTTTTCGGGAACCTAAAATCAGAAGACGCGTGGTGAGTTAGGTCTCATTCAGTGCTGACAGATGTTCTTCGATAAGGAAACACTTGTAGGCGTCCTCGTCATCATCGTCATTCGACAGCACAACCGTGGCATCCTTCGCCAGAGGTTCACGATTTTGCTCTGCTGCAGGAGGCTTACCCTAGTCATTATCCCTCTTCTGCATTGTGCAAGTGGGGTGGCCTTTGTCACTGGAAGGCTCCTCTTGGAAGGTGACTGTGATGGTAGCCTTGATGAGTGGTCAATTTAGAGAGTAGTGATACATGAATTGGGCTGAATGGACAGATTGCTGAGAGCTGGAAGGGATTTCAGTAACTGGAATTAACTGGAATGGAAATTTGTAGAGGCTGGGAGTGGACAGCTCGAGTGTAGGCTCTGCCACTACGAGTTTCAGGATAATAGGCTAAGACATAATTTGACGAGGGGGAAGAGGAGTCTGAGACTGTTGACGGTGAAGAATAGGTCAGTCTGCCTCTGCTGCTACCCATTCTGCTACGCATTCACTGGCACAGTCGAGGAATGATGGCATGGGGATGAAGAGGCTACCTGTGAGAGGTCGGCACTGAGCAGAGCTCTGAGGGAGAAGGCTCAAAAGGCTCAGAATCAAAATTCAGGTTACAGATCAAGCTCTGAGAGTAATGGTTGCCCTGACCAAACTCTATGCAGCAGAGAATGTTGCATCACCTGCCCGTTGCAGTGTGTGTACTTGGCTCCACTACAACCAAGGGCACTTGTAACTCAGAGGCAAAGGAATAGAAACAGAGGAAGTGGGCCGAATATTACCTTAGGGTGCCATGATACAGAGCCGAGTTGGGATGGCGCTGGTGAGTTGATTTGAGTGCCGCATTGAATGGCACTTACTGTTACTGTAAGGCGGGTTTATTACTTTGTGTGTGAGCTTACGGCTGGCCATGTGGCTATGCCATTTGCTGTCCCATTCTGCCACCTTCCGATTAATCCTGATGTACGCCCACATCCAAGAGTTTTGCTTCTTTGTGCACCAAGTCAGTACAGTCCTGTAATTGAGTACTATCATTAAGGATGGTGGGGGATCCTGATTGGAGTACCTGATCATGGTCTACCCTTGTATTTTCCAGAAGATCAACAACCTTATTTCCCTCCCTCTCAACATGATTGAAGGTGATAGCTCTCTTGTTTTTTAGCCATTGCTCAATGAGTTCTAAACGAGCTTCCATTCTCCAACTAGTTGCCACTTTCATAGCTGAGGTCCCCAGTTGTATTTGGGTAGCCATGTTGATGAGGATTTGGGAATCCCCTTCTATTATAATAGAGTGAAAATTATTTTGATGAGCCAAACACAGTCTTTGCCATAATCCTTCTAGTTCTGCTGAGTTATTCGTATCCCAGCCAATTGATCCAAAGTACAGTGATAGAGGGGTGCCTTCATGATTCCTAAATATGCCTCCATATCCTGCTTTGGCTGGGTTTCTTTTTGAGGCCCCATCGAAGTTTAGTTTGATCACATCTGTTGGAGGGGGATTCCATTGAGTGGAAGGCCTAGAAGTGATAGTAGAGATGTTGTGATCATCCTGAACCTGCGAAATCTGTATATTCCAATTCTCCCAAATATTTTGTTCCTGTGCCTGAGTGGGTAGATCCTCTGCCTGCCATTTTTGGAGAGCCAAGGTTTCTTGAATGTTCTGGTAGAAATTGCTCCAAATTATTTCGAGGGGAGTGCATTGGTTTTTAAAGATTCACTTATTTCTTTCCTTCCAAATTATCTAAAGAAGTAGACCGGGAAGGATATTCCATAGTGAATTTAGAAGCTTGTTATTATAGGGAGTAGAGGCCCAATTACGAATGGTAATTGTAATGTCCTTTGAGATTCTGTGAGCTCTTTGACACCTGAAGCTGAGTCTTTCCCATAATTTGTTGGCCAAGTTGCATGAATCCATGAGGTGCTGAATGGTTTCACTTTGCTACTTGCAATTGGGGCAATATGATGGTCCGTGAAACCCTCTTTTAATGAGATTTTCCCATGTAAGAATTCTTTTATGATAAGCATCCATGTGAAAGTAGATACTTTGGGCCATATTCCAAGGGTCCATATTCGTTCCCAAATTGGGTCCAGTGGTTCCTGTGCTTGAATCATCAACCCATATAGCTCCTTTGTAGTGAATATCCCCCGTGGGGTGTATCCCCATCTTAAAATGTATTTCTTGTCTGAATATCTGATTTTCCTATTGTTGAGCTCCGTGTGCATTTATTTATAGAAGTCTTCCGTTTCTTGATGAATTATCTGTTCGGCCTTTTTCCATTGCCTGTATCCTTGATTGATATGTAGAGTCCAGTGCTGAGGGAATTTTTCATTCTGGTAAATGGCATGTTCCTCAATATTTTGAGGAGGGATGGCTTCTACTAGTTTGGGTCGTTGTTGCCATGAGTCGACCCAGAATCAGGCAGTGCCACCATCTCTTATCTCCCAAAAATTGTGTTGTTGTATCATTGCCTTGTGTTGTTTTGTTGCATTCCAGATTAGAGAGCCTACATCAGTATTTGTGAGTCTGATAAGCTCTTCCGGTGGTCAACTATTTGCATATTTTGCAGTCCAAAGTTTGGCCCATAGTGTGTGTGGAGCTGATAACCATTGCCACCATAGTCTTGCCCCCATCATTGCATTACTGTGCTGAGGATCTCGAAATCCAAGGCCTCCCTACTTTTTGAGTGTGCAAACTGTCGACCATTTCACTAGGGCCCATTTGTGATTTTGCACTGAGGATCCCCAGAGAAAGTTGTGTTGTATGTCCTTGATCTTTTTGAGCACCCATTTCGACACTGCGAGAACTGAGAAAAGATATAGAGACATAGTTTGTAATATATCTTTGACTAGAACAATACTACTTGCCATATTGAGCGCTCGGTAAGTCCATAGAGATAGGTGACCTTCAAGTTTCTCTAGGAGTAGCTGCCAGGATGTATGCTTTATAGCAGTGTTGATCAATGGTGCATCCAAGTATTTGGAGGGTAGATTGGCAACAAAAAAATCTAAGATTCGGGAAATATTTCTTTGGGTTGCTGGGGGAGTGTGAAAGAAGAGGATTTGAGACTTAACAGTGTTGATTGTTGTTCCTGAAGCCATAGAGAAGGTATCTAACGGGATTTGATTGTATGAGCTTCATGGACTGAAGGGTGCCCAAACAACATATTATCATCCACGAATTGTTGGTGAGTGATGGCAGTGGTTCCGTGGACAGAGATGCCTCTGAGGTCTTGAGAGTGAAGTGCATGTTTTATAAGGCGACCTAGTCCTTCTACCATGAGGATAAAAAGAAAGGGAGAGATGGGATCGCCTTGACAAATGCCTCTAGAGGGGGAGAAGCGGTGTGAGGGGACGCCATTTACTAAGATGGAGAAAAAAGTGGAGGATATTAGATTCATCACCCATCTGATCCAGGTTGGGCTAAATCCAAAGGCAGTGAACATTTATTTTATATATGTCTAGCTTAATTTATCAAATGCTTTAGATAATTCAATTTTGAGAAGCATACCTGCCAGTTTGTTGTACTTTAGGGAGTGAATGATCTCATGCGTCATAATTATTCCATCTAGGATTTTACATCCCTCCACGTATCTTGACTGTTCTTGTGAGATGAGTAATGGGAGCAGCAGCTTGAGTCTGTTGGTGATGACCTTTAAGATGATTTTGTATATAACATTGAAGAGGGCTATGGGCCTGAACTTCTTCGGAGTGCTTGAATATCTTCTTTGGGGATGAGAGCTATGAAGGTTGCATTTAGAGATGGAAGAAGCCAATGGATAGTCCGAGATTCATCAACCACCTTCCAAACCTCCAGTTTGATGAGATCCCAGAAGTGATAGAAACAGTTGGAGGTGAAGCTGTCAGGTCCAGGGGCTTTCCCATATTTCAGTTGAGCTATTGTTGATTCAACTTTCAAAAGAGTGATCAGTCAAAGTAATAGCTAATTGTGCTCTTTTGTTATGATTTTTGGCACATGCGAAAGAATTTTGTTTATTGCTGGTTGCTTGTCTACTTGAGGCTCTTGATGGACCATTTTGAAGTGGTTGAGGAGTTCTCTTTCCATGTCGTCATGTTCCTCCAATCTTTCTCCATGTTGATTATGAAGATGTGCAATGTTATTATGCATTCGTCTTTGGATGGTGGTGCGATGAAAGAATTTGGTATTCCTTTCCCCTTCTTTTAACCATCTGATTCTCGATTTTTCTTTCCAAAGTACCTCCTCTTGCTTCCTTTCTTCTTGTAGCTGAGTGAGGAGATCTTGTTCTTGATTTTCTAGTGTTTCGGTTCTCCCTTCCTCAATAGTTCTCTGCTAGAGCTCAATCATGCTTTGCTCAAGCATTTTTTGAGCTTGAAAAATATTACCGAAGGTGGAGTTATTCCATTGATTGATTTGATTTTTGAGATTCTTTATCCGTTGTTGGAATTGATACATGATTGACACTTCAGGAGGAGTGAAGTTTACCCAGGCTGTGTTGACTATATTTTTGAAATCTGGATGTGAGAGCCAGAAAGCTTCAAATCAAAAAGGCTTTTTGGTAGAGTCTCCTGGTCTTTGCCACTAAAGTGAAATGGACGAATGATGTGAGCCTAAAAGAGGCAGGATTGAGGCTATGATGTCACCTCCCAGATGAATGGAATTGTCTGAAATGAGAAATATGTTCAGTCGAGATGCAATTTGTTGGGATCCTGACCTTTTGTTATTCCAAGTATAGATTCCATTATTGAATGGCAAGTATATCAACCAGTTGTTTTGTATATAGTGTCTGAAGCATCTACTTTCATTATCCAACTTACCTCTACTGCATTTTTTTTCCTCCAGTTTAGTAATCATGTTGAAGTCCCCACCTGTAATCCATAGTGGGTGGGTTATGGTAGAATTGAGAGCTTCCAAAGTATTTAGCAGCACAATCTTTTGTGTTGAGTCCTGAGGAAAATATAAATTTGACAGATGACCATGTATATTAGTTCCTATGATGTAAAAGGTGGTCTATATGAGATGATGAGAGGTATGAAAGTCTGTGAGTAATATAGCTTGTGTATTCCAAGCGATGGTGAGTCCTCCCACGCATCTACCATAACGATTTGACATCTTGGCCAAGTTTTGGATAGAATAGAGCCCAATGTTTTACTATTGCATTTTGTTTCTTGCATGAAGAAGATATGGGGTTTTTCATGCTGTATCATGTTTTTTGTCATTCTGTATTTCCCAGGACTGTTGAGCCCTCTTAAATTCCATGAGATGAGCTTCACGGTTGACCAGTGGGTAACGATTTGTAGTACTTGGTTAACTTGGAGCATCTGCCTGATTCCACTAACATTTCCCCAATGAGGATGGTTCTTTGTAGATCTGTCTTTCTGCCCCTTTTCTTCCCATCTTTGTTCATATTTTACCCATCCCTGCTGCTTGGTTGTATGCCTAAGGTTATCCGCTGATGCACTCTCGAAAGGACTACTTCTAAGTTTTTGACCTGCCTATTCGGAATTTTATCGAACTCTTTCTTTTTGCAAGCTTGTTCGAGACTGAAGATGTTTGGGTCTCCTAATTCAAAGCTCTCTGGTTCTTCTTCCATGTGGCTTTGTTGGCTGCTCTTAGGCATTAAGTTAATTATCTTGGTTGGATCTAATAAAAGACCATCAATATCCATTCCTTTCGCCTGCCCTAGGACTGTATTTGTCTCTTGGAAGGGGATGGATTGAGAGGCTGCTTGCTTTGGATCAATTTTTTTAGCTTGCAAAGGTAGACTAAACTCATTGAGTTTAGGTAAGGTGGATGGCATGTTGGATGGTTCCACTGATTTGGACATTTCTGCTTCTGGCATGGCTTCTTTTGATAGAATATCAAAGCTGTTACTGGTGGAGGGTGCAGAGAAATTGGGCGGGTGATTTTTGGGGACATGTGATGGCTTTTTAGTGTGCTTCTTTTGATTGGTGACCTTGGTGAACCCTTCAGAGTCAGATTTTTCTGAGTGATCACTGGTTTTGGGGGAGACATTTAAGGGACAGTCATGGAATAGATGGCCATGGGTGTGGAATTTTCTACATCTAAAGGGCACATGTTCATAATCTATGGGTTGTATCCATTCAAAATCATCATGAAGAAAGCTTTCCGAATCCGTGAGGGCTTTGCTGAGTCACATGTATACACAAAAGCGATCATACGAGGTGTACCTTCGGAGCTTTGTTTCCTCTGATATCTTTATGAATTCTCCTAGTCCATTGCCTATGGCTTTGAGCGATTCTTCATCCCAATATTCTCTAGGCAAAGAGTACATTCATATCTAGATTGGTGCCCAGCTGAATTACTCCTTATCTGGATTGAATCTTTCAATCCAATCTCTTAAATACAGACCCGCTGCATTGAAGAAATAAGGGCCACTGTCTAATATTATATTCATGTCTTCAATGTAGTTGAATATAGCAGTGAAAATTCCTTTTGGCCCTAGCCGTAGGGTAACATGTCCTTTTAGTTTCCATTTTGAAGTAATCCAACCTTGCAGGGCTTTCTCGATTGGCCAGTAACCAATGATTTTATCGATAAGGGCATGGTCCTTCATAGATTATATTTGGGCGTTGATTCGATGGCTTGGTAGGTCAATCTTGGGTCGATCTGCTGCGATGGGCTTGCATGTGGACGATGTCACCTTTATGGGTTCTTTAGGTCCTATGGAGGTCTTCTCCTTCCCTTTATTCAGATCTTCTGCCTCCTGTTGCTGCGCGGATTAGTTCTGCGTTTCGGACATTGGCTTTTCATTTTCATCCTTATTCTAGTGTGGGCTTCGATTATCAGTATTGCCTATGGGGGGAGGCCCTGTGGCCTCCCCCATATAAATGTTCATTAGGTGGACTCTGTCAACGTGATTAAACCGGCACTTGAGAGACTACATCATTTGTTATGAAACCAACTCAAGAAAAGATAGAAAAGATAGATCAACGCCTTAG
This sequence comes from Pinus taeda, assembly GCA_000404065.3. NCBI lineage: Eukaryota > Viridiplantae > Streptophyta > Pinopsida > Pinales > Pinaceae > Pinus > Pinus taeda. The sequence continues at coordinate 300,094 of APFE030533733.1, read as the reverse complement.
AATTCAGCCTCTTCGAGGGGACAACCTCCTTTACATTACATAAATGAACAATTCTTGGATGATTCAAAAGATAAAACCTCCTTTCTATATATAGGAGTCTAAGGAGTCACAATATAACCCAGCCGACCTAACAATAATAATATAAAGCCACAAAAATAACAATAGAGGGATCTATGGGGCACAATAATAAAACTATGGGGACAATAGGGGCACAAAAATATTTATAAGGGGTACAACTACAATAGTAATGGGGTAATCACTAGTATTATAGGGACCCAACATGCCCCTCTCCTTCAAAAAGTGTTGTCCTCAATGCTTGAGTAGTTCTGGATGCTTCTGTATAAAAATTCTCATCCTCCCATGTGGAATCTTCAACAGATAAGTTCTTCCACTTGATAAGAAACTCTGAAATTAATCGATTTCGTAGCTAAAGATCTTGTTTCTGTGACTGCTTCCGGTTCCAATATAATTTTTCCTTCCTCGTCAAGTTCTGGCAATATTGTTTGAACTGGGAGCTTGTCGCCTATAACCTTCTTTAACATGAAACATGGAAAACTGGGTGCAATCGAGAAGCTGTAGGAAGCTCCAATTTGTATGCCATAGTACCAATCTTTTGCAACACCTTGTACGGACCATAATACTTTGGTGATAATTTATTATCCTTCTTAGCTTGCTTGAGGGACATTTTCTTATATGGTTGTAGCCGTAGAAATACCCAATCACCTACAACAAAACTTCTTTCGCTGCGATGTTGATCTGCCTGTTGTTTCATTCTATTCTGTACCAACACAAGGTTATCCTTTAAGAGTTGGCGGACTTGTTGTTGATGTTCGATGTGATGTTCCACTACTTGAACCTTAGAATTTTCTCTTAAATATGATGTGATGGATTGTGGTTCATACTGTTAACTCCCAGGTTGTTCCCTATGACTCCCAAGGGAATACGGTCGGGGTAACCACTAACCAATCTTTGGACTACAGCCTCTAGCCTAGCTGTAATCAGAGAGGGCTCTCTCTGTAAGGTTTGTCACTGTTTTAATGGAGTTTTAGGCTAGTTATGAAATAAGTGTTTGTTTATTTTTTATGTTTGGTTGGGAGGAATTTTTCTGATAGTTTTGAAGTGTTTCTCTGCAGATGAATTAATCCATTGGGCAATGGGGTCTGTAGCTGTTGTTTCCTTGAGATCCTGGTTTAGTGTAGATGGAATTACAAGGCCTTTATATATTTCATAAAACAAACTGTAAATTGTGAGGGTGAAGTGTGAATCAACCAGGGAAGAGCAGTTAAGAATACCTGAATTCCTGAAACAATAGATCACTGTGATGATATAGTGTGAAAGGTAGCATTTAAGAATTACACTTTCATTACCATAACTGAAGAAAACATTTATAATAGCTTAGATTGAGCTCAGGGTAATCTGTGATTAAATCCTAAGACTATTATTTTTCCTTGCTATTTAGATATTTAATATATGGAAAACATGAATGATATATTAAAGATAACAAACATATAACAGTGAGTAACAAGAAAACTTATTGAACCATGAAACACGCAGGAATCCTGCAATATTCAGCCATACACCAGCAAGAAATCAAGAGACACAACGCTTTAGAAATCCCATCATCCTTTGTATTAGCTGTCTGAAGATTTACAATAGAAGAGGAACACAATAGATATCAAGAGATTTCTTACATCCAGAGTCCAACCCCTGCTAACAAATGCGAGGGGGAATATGTAGAAGTCTATTACAAAATATCTCAGGCATTGAGTCATCTGAGAGGAAAAATATCTTCTTTCACTCGTACAGGGCTTGCAGATGAGAAGTTATTACAATCTTTAATGAACTGTAAAGGCTCTTAACTCCTGTCAGAACAATTTTGACCTTTGGGGCTCACGGAGTTAGTTGAGTGCTTTGATATAACTGCTAAATGACGTGTCTGTGCAACTGTAACTTCCTGTGTCTTCTCGGCCCTGTCACCTGTGACTGCTGATGCTGCTGTTGTGGCCGAGTACCTGTGCTGAGTTGGCTCAACCTTTGTCTGCATACCTGCTGATGTGTCTTTGTCCTGTTGTGTATGAGGTTCAAAATATTTTCAAAGGCAAAATCACAATTACTGACTTTGGTTTAACAGTAATCGTATCAATTCTTCCCATACCTCTGACGAAGGCAACTGATGTTTCAAAATTGACCCCATGGTCTCATCACCCTCTGTATATTTATAAAAATGAGGGGGCTCATCAAATAAATGTGTAATTTCATTCCTAATAAAAAATAGATTATCTACTCTATCAAAGAGGATTTGCCCTGTTACTGGTCCTGCTTCTGTTGATGCACTGGCTGCCTTGGAAATTTGAGTTGCTGCAAAATTGTTTACTCTCTTGGCATACTTCTCATGGGAGAGTAACTTTCCTGATGGATCCAATGGGCTAGGAAGTCCCTGTTCTGTAAAGCCATAAACCTATTCTGAAATTTATTAATATCTGCTTGCATGTACTGGGTTCTTCTTTCCACGGTCTGAATCAGGTTTCTTAATGTCAGGACTCTTCTGATTAGGGAGATGGTCTCTGTCCTGTTTCCAATCCCCATCTTTATCAGCTGGGAGCTTGTCCTGTAGTTTAGCACGTCCATCATCCTGGTGGCAATCTCAGGCATACTGCCTAGAGATGCCCTTGCCCTTTGTATTTCTTTGCGTGCTCTTCCAATGAGTGCTATTTGATCATATATGGCCTCAATATACTCCCATTGGTCTGTTATAGACTGGCCAATATTTCCCCAGATGACTCTTTTAAGCTCTGATGTAACTTTGTCCAGCGTGAGCTCCTTTTCTAGCTCAGCAATTCTTTTCTTGAGGGCCTTTACCTCCCTCTCTCTCTCAGCCACATTCTGTTTTGATTTGTCATATTTTTCATTTATTTTTGCCAGATTGACCTGGGCTTGGCTCAGCTCAGACATCTGGGACTCCAGGACCTGAATTTCTTTCCTCAGCTTCTGCATGTCAAGGCTTTCAGCCTGCTCTGTTGTTGGTGCTGAGGTAGTTGGTGCTGAAGTGTCTGGGGCTGCTTGCCGTACTTGTTGGCTGGGAGGGGCAGTGCCTTGAGGGGTTTCCTCAAGGTTTATTGTTTCTGGAGGTGGCTGTGAGGTTTTCCCTACCTCCTTTTGCTGCAATGCTTCTTCTAATGTGGCTTCTGACTCCTGCAGCTTTTCCTGAGTTTGGATGAGCTCTTTGTATAATGTCATTAGTAGAGAAGCTGCATCCTTTTCTTCCTCTGCTGGGCAACCTCTTCTATTTGTGGGTGAAGAGTTGGTGGGATTTTTAATTTCTTTTTCATTGCTGCCATATCAGCATCCCTTAGCATGAGGACTTCTTGCACAGACTTGAAATCTTTGGGATCATGCCCAAACTCTATTATGATTTCTTCCAGTGCTTTGATCCTGTTATCCTTAGCTTGAGAGGAAGCCCTTTCCAACTCAAGTTGTGCAGCAGTATTGTTC